>JAQBSW010006244.1:0-50225 GCA_029291075.1 Eudiplozoon nipponicum | reverse complement strand
CTAACTAACTAACTAACTAACTAACTAACTAACTAACTAACTAACTAACTAACTAACTAACTAACTAACTAACTAACTAACTAACTAACCAACTAACTAACTAACTAACTAACTAACTAACTAACTAACTAACTAACTAACTAACTAACTAACTAACTAACTAACTAACTAACTAACTAACTAACTAACTAACTAACTAACTAACTAACTAACTAACTAACTAACTAACTAACTAACTAACTAACTAACTAACTAACTAACTAACTAACTAACTAACTAACTAACTAACTAACTAACTAACTAACTAACTAACTAACTAACTAACTAACTAACTAACTAACTAACTAACTAAATAACTAACTAACTAACTAACAAACTAACTAACTAACTAACTAACTTAAAGAACTAAATAAATAACTATCTAACTAACTAACTAAATAATTTTTTTAAATAACTAACTAACTAACTAACTATCTACATAACTGACTAATTAAATAACTAAATAACTATCTAAATAACTAAATAATTGTTTAAATAACTAACTAACTAACTAAAATAACAACTAAAAACTATAGTGTGCGGCAAGGTGGCTTAGTGATTAGAGCACTAGATTCCGAATCAGACGTATTCAGGTTCGAGCCCTGTCCGCTGAAAAATCTGGACTGTACCTGTTGAGTTCCTAATAAGGACGAAACCGGTCTACTGGATGAATTACCTTTTCCACAGTATACAATAATTAGTTTATACTGACAAATATATGTACATAATGGATCAGGTGTTTTTATCAAGACAGTAACCTTGATTAAAACTAATTTTTATCACCACCCGCGCAAAAAACGTTCATTTAATTATAAAAACTTACTAATTTTCAATCTAATATACTATGATTAAGGTGAAGTTTGCAGACTTGATTTAAACGAGTTTCTCGTTTTATTTTACTAGTCCCACTTGATAGCATGTCTATCTGAATACACAACAAGTTTATTTCTAAATTATTCCAGAGTTAAGTGCAGTAAAATTTTGAAAATTTTATTAAACAGTTCTGCTGGCATTATTTCCAGGTGTAACGTGAATAATGAGAAAATTCCCATAATATCTATTTAAAGTTGTCTGATTTATTTGTGATGCAATTTGTTAAGCTTCACTAATTTCGTGAATAGTCATGCGTGCGAAAAGAATTTTTAGTTGTTTTTCTGCTGAATAACTGTTAATTATGCATTTACATTCGATGCCAATTGTCCATAAAAGTGGATGGTATCTGAATCGTAGTCATATCAGCCTAATTTAATAATCAATGCTTAGTAGGCCACAAATATGAAAACTTTTCTATTGTCTTCCAATATTTTTTCATAAAATTAAATGATATCCTCGTCACTCACCCTCGACGTGGCTAAACTGGGGACCAACTGGCAGTTTAAAATCAACCGGGTGGTATCCAGTGGCCACGGACGAAGTGAAGATCGGCGTTACTGGAAGGCGGGTAATTGGTTCCTCAACTGGAATCTGAAAGTTATACAGAACGATACATGATCATGGTGAACGAGGTTGCAACAGTCAGGAAATACAATAAATTGGCATTTTAACAACTTACCAACTCCTCGGGGCTGACGGCCTATAAAAAGAAGAAAAGAAATGTAATATTGATAAAACTCATCAAAGAAATAAGCAAAAATATTAATGAATAAAGTTAGACAGACTCGAATAATCACAAATTTTCTGTAGGATTTTACTAAGAAGAACAACTTACTAAACGATGGATAAAATTCAAACGATCGATCTCGTGTAATAATATGTCAAATTTAAAATCCAACTCAATCTATTTTCATTGAAACAACATCTCCGTGCAATACAGAGAAACATGACAATGTTTGCCAGCTTGAAGGAAGATATTTCCTCCGACAAATGCAAAGTAACATTTATTGATAAAATTAAACCATCGTTGCTGATGGGAACGAATATCATTAATAAAGAAAACATTAGTTTAATTTCTAGAACATTTTTTGTTTAAATTCTTTCTAGTATACTATTTTTGAATTGTGCGTAATTTGAGTTTCTATATTTTGTAACTGATGGGCAAGATTTTCACTGTAAACTTGCAGTTACCATCGTATTTATCGGTTCAATTTTACAAATTATTCTCGTTAAAACAAGTTTTCGTTTTCATTTTTGCTTATTGGGATCGTTCAGTAACAGGTTATATAATCATTCTGTTTTTCGCGTCTAATCTCTTCCCAGGTTAAGCATTCGGGGCAGAGCGTTGCGCCAGAAGAACACAGTCCTTCAAATATTACTTAATTATATATATATATATATATATATATATATATATATATATATATGAATTTAAGAACACTGATAGCATGGTACAGGGAGACGTAGGCATGAACTTATTAGATATGGAAAATAAAATTGTCCTACCAAACTCCTATAAGCTCACTAAAACTGATTCAGTCTTGGCGTCTATGTAGCTCTCATTAGCTAGAACTAGAGCCTCTATACAAGTAGTCTCCTTAAATAAATTGTCTAGATATTCTTATAGTAAATTAAGGAAAAAGTGGAGTCATTTGCGTCACACTTTAACTAAATAAAACATTTACAAAAATAAAACATTGAGCCAGTTCAGTTTCAGGTTGAATTTTTATCAAAAAAAATAACCTACATATCCTGAATTAGTAAATTGCATTACTTCTTTGTCAATTGAAAAATAAGACTGTGACTTTGTAACACATTAGTACAAAATATGACCAGGGTGATAAACCAAACGGAAAATATAATCACATGTGCACATTCCTTTCGTGCTTACTGGCGACGAATATGCAGATGAGATTATAACTTTCGTTCATGATGATTTAGGTTTATCCCTCTGGTCATATTTGAACTAATTTGTGACTAGTTGCGCAACACCTCTACATAATTGCATATATTAGTTCTCCGCCACAAACTGTATTTAACGTTATATATTTAATTGAATGATGCTATGATTACCGTGACGTGTGATAACTAATATAGGTCAAGGCCAGAGTGTATGGATTTGCTGAAATAGTTGTAATTCTCAATTTTGGTGAACTTTAGTATACATTTATACCCATCGTGCTCGTATCATGTAACGACTCAGCAGTCATAGTGTTAGCAGCATGTACCTTTGCAGTATCATGATGTTGGTGTCGAGTACTGACACAATAGCTATAGTGTTGAAACTCTTTACGGACTTGGTATATATATTATATAGAGTGAGTTAGCTTTTAATTCGCATTGTCAAAGACTTTATACGAAATTGGCTTCCCTTCTGCAGGTTTACACATTCTTATGTGAGATTATACCGTCCTATTATCCCATATTCCTTACCAAAATATAAAGTGGGTAAAGGGCGTAATATCGGCTTCTACTGTTGAGTCATCATTAATCACGAAACGCATTTGCACGAGATTATACTTTCGGTTCATACTGTCTTTGGTTTATCCTTCTGATCATAATTTAACTAATTTGTTACTAGATGCACAATACCAAATGCACAATTGCTTATATCCTAATTATCTACTACAAACCGTATCAGACTGTTGCTTTCCACTTTTATTATCAAGCCATCTGCCAATGAAATTTAAATTGAAATTTTGGTGTAATTGGCTAAATAATTAACTTGTATCTGACTAGCTGCCTCATCAAAAACAAGCATTTATAATACGAGACATGTTTTCAAATAATTTAGTCCTCGCTCGGCTTTCTGCGCGCGGTCATAGCGTGCGGACAAACGGAAAGTCCCAGCTGCATGTTCAGGAAGAAAGCTCTCCACTAGACTGAGCCACGTCTACTATGCGTTACGGGGTAGATAGCACTTGTGAGACCGCAACCGAAAGGGGCTCTCAGAAAGGCTATGTGACAGCCAACAGCCTATCAGAACAACATATCAAAACTACCACCAGCCGCAACGCACTGATGCGTTTCGACCTTCCATGATCATCATCAGAGTACGACGGCAAACCGACTAGCGAGGATCAAACCGCAGTACATATATATGGAAAGCAAAATTAGATATGCGGCTCTAACCTCTAGTAGTCTTGCATACATTGTACGTGAATGGAAATATCAGCTGACCAATTTCTATGCAGTCACGAACATTAACTGGCCCCAATTTGAAGATGAAGAATGGATTGGAGTTTAATCCAATAATTCTTTCCTAATACTAAATATTAACTAACTTTTGGCATGTCACGGCACACAAATGAGCTGAATTGTTATCCGCTAATCATAACTCCGGTTAGCCTCATGCAAGATTACCAATTACTAACAGCTATCTATTTTCGTGCCAATTATGCGCAGTTTTGACATAGTGTAATAACGCAGTCATTTATCGTTTTCGTATAAACAGTTAGATTGGACAAATTTGCGCAGCATCGCAGTAAAATACTCCGGGCGTGTGTGCGACGCGGTTCACACGTTGATCACGCACTCGCTTTATTCCTCCATTCGGAATTAATATCATTTGCTAAAATCGTTTATGCTTTCTTGGAAACATTTTCTGACACTCTGGCATCTTTCTCCAGTCTTATTGCATCAACTGCAGCGCGCTTTCAAAGGGTGAGCCAGACAAACGTTTTACAACTTTCAGAATTAATTTCATTTGCCAATCGATATATGACAGTATATTTATAGTCAACTACCTATTGAGCATCGAATTCGACATCATAGCATAGTAACAGCAATGATAGAGGGTACACCAGTCAATTCAGTGAAATTTCACCAGCTTGGCACTAGTAATATTACAGGATAATTGCAAATTCCTTTCTCTATGGACAAATCATCAACCAGTTGGAATAACCAGTTTCCAATTCTGTTTAACAGTAATAAACACACCTTGCGGAGGTTGCAGTTACTTTAATTTTATTTTAGGAAGGAATGTGATCTGACGGTAAACTTACATTATTAGGCATCTTCCAACGAAAGTTAAATTGGAATTTAAATTTAATTGGTAAAATAGTTGACCTGATTTGGTCTGGTTGACTTGTCAAAGCCAGGCCGACATAAAACGTGAAAGTTGGCAAGTAATTAATTCTTCTTCGCTCGGTTGTCCGTGAGTGGCCAATGCATGTAGGCAAACCGAGAGAGAGAGCAGACACACTGACCTGGGTTGGGTCACGTCTACCCTGCGCCCCTACGTCAACGGTGATTCTGAGAGCGCATCCACATGACCATGTGGCCACCAAACAGCTCACAGAAATCCGCTGTACCGTTAACAATTATTTAAGTTAGTGTCAACGGCCCTACTTTAGGACTATTGTGATGACTCCAATAATATTTCTGGAATTAAGCTTTCATTGATATTTTATATCGTCAACAAGAGATTAAGGAAGTGATAGTATACAAAATAATTAAAGAAGAGGATAATTTATAGAATACTGAAAATGGCATATATTTGAATTAGTGTTTAAATTATTTTCCTACGATAAATCAGTTATTTGATTAAAGTATAAAATTTTCGACTTTCATTTAAAAGAGTGAAGGAGTTTGCAAGTGTGTGGGAGAAAAAAATTTAAACGCACCTTTTGGTTAAATCGACCATGAGGTACAACTTCGCCACCAAAACGCACTTCAACAGAATAGTCTCCGCGAATCTGTGGCGTATAGAATATGCTTACCGTTCCATTTGGATTTTCTTGAATCTCGACGTCTGCAGTCGTTCCAGACGGTGTGATAATTCGACACGTTAGCTTTAACAACAATTTGCAAATAAAGTTATTATTTTATGTCTTCCAATTCTTCAGTTAAATTAATTTATTTCAATTTTATACCAGTATTCGAAAAATGTTTTAGACCCACATAGATGATTGATTTTCAATCAACCAGCGAGTATAAACTTACCAATTGATACTTTGATGTTATCTTTATTTAAATATTTCTCTCAAGAGTTTAAGTGCAAATTTTCCCACATGTTTTAGTAAACAAAACCTGTTCGGTTTTTTTCCCGTAGTACACAATAAAGTTGGATTATCAATTCAGCAAAATGTATTCATCCGTAAAAAATCCAAAAGTCCAGAGTAAAACAGGGTAGTTACTAATTTTTTTACAAGCTCTTCATCCCGCCAATTTAGTCTATTTCAATTTCGCGAAATCTGGCCGCAATTTAATAATCTAAAATGCTTCATAAGTTGCGTACTAACTTCTGATTTTTCTTACCATCATTCGAAAGGTATTTTATGATTGTGGGCATGCCCTTAACTCTCCGAGCTACTAAAGTAAATATATTAACCAACGAGTCAATTACTAAGAAATTACTTTTGAATTTGATAAATATTGTTAGGCAATGCCTATAGCAGGCAATATGGAGGTTAGTTTGCAATCTAACAATCTTTTAGATTAAATAAATAGCAACGATACAAATTTGGGGTTGACACAATTCGGGTTGATAATGAAAAGCATTACAATTCACCACTCTATCCTCGCTTGAAATGTCTCCCTAATTGGCTTTAAAAAGAAAACATATTTATATTTGCTGATACTTGAGAAAAAAATGCGAAAAATGTATTACTAGTATGTAACAAGCTCTAATTTTCTCTCTTCTCGAGAGAACATTGTAATGGATACAATAGTGTTACTATCCACAAGACCTATTTCGTAAATCTCATAATATGATACCAAACGGTTATTTGCAATGACATGCTAAAAATTACAAAATTTCATGCTTACATAAGGCGTGTTCAAGCTTGCGCTCATTTTCGATTGTATTTGAATTACACTATATGTGCATGACACGGAGTTTTACATTTTCTACGATTTCGTACTAACATATAATTAGTCAGATCAATAAATACAAAAATAAGGTCTTCTACAGATTTGGCCATATCCTGCTGTAATACGCTGATAAAATTCGTAAAATGTATATAAAAAAGATTTTATGTTACCAACCTGACCGGTACCAGCATTTGCAGTGTTAACTGTAATGACGCATTCCTGACCCACCGGAACACGTGGTTGGTTTCCATCTTAAAAATTGTAAGCAAACATAAAATTTAATTTGGCATAATAATTAATTAACATTGAAAAAAATATTGAATAATAAAGGGCTACTGTATAAGGTTAACATTTTACATGGTATGCTAATCTACAGTCTGTATGGTCCAATGTCCATAAGAAAAATGCTAAAGTGTACATAAAAAGAACTCTATACGGTCGTACTAGGTGGCAATGTGAAATTTCTAGTTCACTATGATTTGGCGTAAATAATTTTATTTCGCATTTTATGATAAATAATTTGACTTTTATAAAATCATCATCATCAATATAATTATCAACATAATTATGACTAACATTCTTATCATCATCATCATCATCATCATCATCATCATCATCATCATCATCATCATCATCATCATCATCATCATCATCATCATCATCATCATCATCATCATCATCGTCATCATCATCGTCAGCGGCAGCATCAGCGTCATAACCATCACCGACATCAAAATCATCATAATCATAATCAATTTTATCACCATAAACAGCACTAACATCGTCATCAGCATTATCAACAGCAGCAACAACGTCACCATCATCAACATAATCATCATCATCATCAGCAGCAGCATCATCATCATAGTCATCATCATCAGAATCATCATCCTCATTATCACCATCGACATCACTATCATCATCATCAGAAACATCATCATCGTCATTAGCATCATGATAATTATGACTATCGAAATCAACATCAACGTCATCATCATCATAATCGAAATCATCATCATCAGCAGCAGCAGCATCAGCATTATCACCAGCATTATCATCAGCATAATCATAATTTTTAGCATTATTTTATCATCTTCATCATCAGCAGCAGCAGCTGCGTAATCCTCATCACCATTGAAATCATCATCATATTTTATATCATCATTATCGTCATCATCAAAATCATCATTAACATTATAATAATCATCATAAATGTTTTCATAATAATTTTAGTACCCATCATAATCATAAGCTGCATCTGAATTATCATCAGCATAACCATCATCAGCAGCAGCAATTGCGTAATCCTTATCTCCATCGACATCATCATCATCATCATCTTCATCATCATCGCCATCGTCATCATAATCAAAAACATCATCATTAACAACAAAATCATCATCATTATCATCATTATCATCCTACTAATCAGCATCACCATCATCGACATTATTATAATTAGCAGCAGCTGCATAATGATCATTATCATCGGCATCATCATTATTGACATCATCGTCATCACCAATGTCATCGAAATAATCATCAACGTTTCATGATCATGAGCATCAACATCATCATTATCATCACCATCATCACCATTATCATCATCATAATAATCAGCATCATCATCATCGGTATCATTCTCATTATCATCAGCATCACCATCATTAGCATTATCATCATCATCCCAGGAAGAAATACATTAGCATTGCATAACAGATTTTTCACTGAGTCATAACGAAGAACATATTGAAAGTTATGAATCATTTATATAACAAGTGTAGGTCGCTAATTCTAAGTATGGTCTTTAATTTAGTTTTATAGATGATCCACCAACCTTTACTGGCGAGTAAGATATAATCCGAGTAGCTTGCTTTGACTTGTCTATGACTAACCTTTCATTTATTAGCCGTAAACTAATCTCCACGTCCATCAATGGAGACCACCAAATCAACAGATGATTGGTACTTAATAGAAATGGCGAATCCATGCAACCATTAGCGGTACAGCTTTCTGGTGTATGTCGAACGGCAGAGCATAAAATTTATATGGTTACTGAACAGTCATCATCCCAACTAGCATAAATTGCCCAAATAACAGATCTGTTACCGCCATGAATGAAATCGGGTCGCGTAAAATCAATGTTATTTGTTACTTGGAGGTTTAAAATCGTAACACGTGTGGACTTGCATGTTTAAAATAACATGTGTGTTTAATTTAAATATAGATGGAGAAAATTACCCGAAAATTGAACAATAGCTGTTACTGCTGAAATGCTAGAACACGTGAAATAAGAAGAATAACTTTTTTTAACGTAAATGGGTATTCTTTACAGAAAGATAAACGCAATACCGTTTCTTCAAGTAAGTTTACTGATTATGCATTCTGGACATTACATTTACTCCGAATCAACGGATGTATATGCAAACTTGGAACTGTCACTAATAAATACATCTTCATCACGTGCAGAGATATAGCAACTCCACAGTATGCATAGTTGAGTTGAGTGGAAGTCAGGAGATGTTACATATTTAAATTTCATCTTAGTCAGAGATTTAAGTTTTCAATCACAAACATAATTGTTTCTTCGTTAAATCACATACTATTTCACGGACTCAGAAATTAGTAGCTTGCATAATGTTTAAATAAAGGCACAATAAAACATTTACTTCTGAACAATATCTGCAGACAATAAACTTCCAATTGTTTGGCAACTATGAGTAGTTTGATAAATTTAAAATTAAGATATCGAATATTTAAGTATATCCAGCAACGAGACGCCACAAACTCTGTCACCATTCGACGCCACAAACTCTGTCACCATTCGACGCCAGTCGTAATCATCAAATTTAAAATTCCATTTTTCACGAATCCTTATTTGATTTTAATTTCAAACCTTCAATGAAATTACAGCCCAGTAAGCTGAAAGCTAAACAGTCAGAGTATTGGTCAAAGTACGCTTGTTCAATTACCTTCAATACGACAAAGATCTGCTCGTCCCGAAGGCCCGGCATGCACTAAAAACGGACTGTCAGGAATTTCACGACCGCCATATTTGACACGCACAGTATGTTTTCCCACCTCTTCAGGGCGGTAGTGGCAGGTATATGTTGCATCACCGTGATCCATCACTTCCAGAGGCAGTGGCCGGTTTCCGGGATCCTGGGAGGATACAAATTTCATGAATCAATTTACATATAATTAATGTGCTCTGTTATAAAGAGCTGTCTGCTTAAAAACCAAAGCTTTCCGCAGCCAAACTCTTACGTGCTAAAATAAATCACAAAGTACACCTGATGACAACACTAAAGACAACAAGAAATGAAACTAGGTTTAGCAGTTGAAGAACTTAACTCAGTATACGTACTCTTTTATAATGTTTTATTAAATTTAACAATCTAACATTAAGAATAGTTTTTGAATACGTTTTTAAAAACAAAATGTGTACAACTACAAATCTTTTATTCATAAAAATGTACAAATATATAATTGTGTAGAATTTACGAAGAAGTCCAAAATAAGTAATCAATTTTACAGCCATCGTATATATATTTAAAGATACATATTTACATGTGTTTACAAATATATATATATATATATATATATATATATATATATATATATATATAAACTCATCACAACAATTATAGATATAAAATTTATGCTGGAAAATTATATAACAACACAGCATTATGATCATTTAATAAAGTATAAATGTGCTCTTTTTACTGAACAGAAAACAGGTGTAGAACACACAAATTTTATTCTATCCATGCTATAAACAATTCAGCGCAATGTGAATTAGGTGTTGCGCATCAGGTAAAAATTCAGCGCATGACTGTTCGTTATTTGCAGGACAATGCTTTAACGTCAACTTGGCCGGTAAGTGCAATTTGCCAGAGAACATTAAGACATGATACGAGTAGATATATTATTGGAACTGGCCAACCGAATCAACAAGCCCTTAAGTCTAATGTACCAAACTTGTTAGTGTTTGAAGAAAATCTGGGACCTACTAATGATCTTCGTATTCTTTTATCTCAATCGTCTTATCTTAAACTAAAAATTTATTACATGACAAAGCATGCTGAAATATCTCCATTGAAATAGCTAGATTTATTTTTCATAAATATTCAAACGTTATTTTGAAAAATTTATAATATCTAAATTTGTACTATTAATAATAACAATATTATGCTGGAAAAATCGGCACCTTCACTGACTTAATTTTAAAAAAATGTAGATTTTTATTAGAAAACCAGCAGGCGAGTAAAAGAAACCCTACTAGGAAAAAGCGACTTAGCTACGTTTAGCAACCCACACAAAATAATGAATAATCACAGTTACATAGTAGTGGAGTAATAGTATCAAAAAAATCTATCTACTAATTAATATGTTTTTGTTTTGAAAAGGCAAGATCTTGTGATTTCAATAGTTTCGGACAACAGACAGCCTCTTATAAAATATAATTCTCCACTCGGTGGGTGGTTGATTGTTGTGATTTTGGAAACGAAATTTAATCGAAGTTCGAAATTGTAAGGAAAAACCTAACTGAGCTAAATACAGGTGATATTTGTATTAACAAAGTATGCCGTATTTGGATAATTTTCGCAGATTTATATATGTTTGATTAAAATATATAATTGATAAGTGGGTTACAGCTAGCAAGTAGCAGATTTAAGGCATATGAATAGTGGAAAAAATGAATGTACGATTGCAAATATCAATTATGAATGCTAGATGTTATTTTGAAGCTATCTTATCAACCGCCGAAAAATAGCCTTTAAAATGGGAATATCAATAAAAGGTGAATAAGTATGCCTAAGCGCTTCTAAAAGCATAGAAATTGACTTATCTCAGTATTAGTTGAGTTCAGTGGGGGAGCTGGTTGTTTGGTATAAAAATTTTTTTTGTAAATTCTAATTTTGATTCGAATCTAATTATTCGCCGTATTCCGAAATCTATCGTGCAGGAAGTCAATGACAGATTTTTAGATTACATTATCAATTTCAAAATAATTGGACTATTATACACAAAAAAATTAGTAAAATACATGCTAAACCGCCAGAATGTAAATAAAATTGGCGGACAGTGAAAAAATAATTGTACCTTGAGGAATATATATATATATATATATATATATATATATATATATATATATATATATATGCGTATGTGTGTTATTAATATATATTTTAGACATTAGAAATTTTATCAGACGTTACAACATCTACATAAGGCACTCGATATAAGTAACCAAAATTGCTGCAGTCGGGGTTCGAACCTAGGAGTACTTGGATCAAAGCCATGTAGCTCATTCCCTATTCCACGAAAGTTGCATATTAAACACGATTTTCATTGTTATATGAATTCATGCATTTTCGTTAATCTTGCCGTCATGTGGATCCTTGTAGGAATTACTTTCGGCAATTACTGCTACCACTGATATACGCCCAATAATTACGAAACGGGTCTGATGAATGAGTTTCAACATTACGAAGCAAATGTTCACCTGTTGGAGTTTAAGTCACATAAAATCTGCCAAATACTTGATCAGTGTCCTATAAGGACGAAACCGGTTTATCGGGTGCGTGACATTTCTTATCTTACAATATTATAAGTTTATACGGAAAGTATCTATAAAATAATATCTAACCATACTTATTATAGTTATGTATAGTTATATAGTATAGTATATATATAGTATATATAGTAGTATATAGTATATATATATATATATATATATATATATATATATATATATATATATATATATATATATATATATATATATATATATATTGATTTAACGTTTTATTGCAGGATTTTTTACGATATGTCAGTATGTAGAAACCCAATTTTGAATAGGCCAGTAAGCACCAAACGAATGGGCGTATGAGATTACGCATTTCGTTCATGCTGTCTTTGGTTTATCCTTCTGGTCACAACTGAAATAATTTGTTACTAGGTTTGCAACACCTAATGCAAACTTCCATAAATATTAGGACTTCGCAACAAACAGTACTTTACTGTTATAAAAAATCCTGCAATGAAACGTTAAATCAATATATATATATATATATATATATATATATATATAGATTTAACGTTTTATTGCAGGATTTTTTTACGGATATGTCGTATGTAGAAACTCAATTTTGAATAGGCCAACAAATGCAATTCATCTGTAGTTGGCATTAATAAATTACTGGGCAGAATTTCTGCGACCGTGGCTCATACTGTCGACTCATCAGTAGGAGCCGGCTCCTACTGATGAGTCGACAGTAAGCACGAAACGAATAGGCGTATGGGATTACGCATTTCGTTCATGCTGTTTTTGGTTTATCCTTCTGGTCACAACTGCACTTATTTGTTACTAGGTTTGCAACACCTAACGCAAACTTCCATAAATATTAGGTCTTCGCAACAAACAGTACTTTACTGTTATATATTGAATTTAATGATGTCATGGCGAAATGTGGTAACTGATATCGACCAAGGCCAGAGTGTATGGATTTATTGGATTAACAAGTGTTCCGAAATTGTTGTAATTCTCAATTTCAGTATACTATAGCATACATTGATGTCATTCATGTCGGTACCATGTACCGACTCGTCAACCATATTAGCCACAATAGCCATAGAGTCAGTATCCTTAACAGACACGGGATATATATTATATAGAGCACGTTAGCTTTGAAGTCGCATTGTCAAGACTTTATATGATGTTAGCTTCACTATTGCAGGTTTACACATTCGTCTAGGAGATTGTACCGACCTATTGTTCCACATCCTTCGACCAAATATATAATGGTTAAAGGGCGTAATACCGGCTCCTACTGATGAGTCGCTAGTAAGCACGAAAAGAATGTTCATGAGATTATACTTTCCGTTCAGGCTGCCTTTGGTTTATCCTTCTGGTCACAACTGAACTAATTTGTTACTAGGTTCGCAACTCCTAATACATACTTGCATATATATATATATATATATATATATATATATATATATATAGTATCTACGCAACAAACAGTATTTAACCGTTAAATACTGTTTGTTGCGAAGAACTTATATATATGCAAGTATGTATTAGGTTTTGCGAACCTAGTAACAAATTAGTTCAGTTGTGACCAGAAGGATAAACCAAAGGCAGCATGAACGGAAAGTATAATCTCATGCACATTCGTTTCGTGCTTACTGGCGACTCATCAGTAGGAGCCGGTATTACGCCCTTTAACCACTATATATTTGGTAGAAGAATGTGGAATAATAGGACGGTACAATCTCCTAGACGAATGTGTAAACCTGTAATAGTGAAGCTAACATAATCTGAAGTCAACGACAATACGACTTCAATGCTAACTCACACTATATAATATATATACCGAGTCTGTAAAGGATACTAACACTATGGCTTTTGTGTTAGTAACTGATACCTTTTTTGAAATCGATGAGTACCGGATACTAACACTATGGTTTCCGAGTCGGTACATGATACCAACCTGATGGACATAAATTTATGCTAAAGTTCACCCAAATTGAGAATTACAACAATTTCCGAACACCTGTTACTCCAGTTAAACCATACACTCTGGCCTTCATCGATATCAGTTATCACATTTCGCGGTAAGCATGACATCATTCAATTCAATATATTACAGTTAAATACTGTTTGTTGCGAAGAACTAATATATATGCAAGTATGTATTAGGTTTTGCGAACCTAGTAACAAATTAGTTCAGTTGTGACCAGAAGGATAAACCAAAGGCAGCATGAACGGAAAGTATAATCTCATGCACATTCGTTTCGTGCTTACTGGCGACTCATCAGTAGGAGCCGGTATTACGCCCTTTAACCACTATATATTTGGTAGAAGAATGTGGAATAATAGGACGGTACAATCTCCTAGACGAATGTGTATACCTGTAATAGTGAAGCTAACATAATCTGAAGTCAACGACAATACGACTTCAATGCTAACTCACACAATATAATATATATACCGAGTCTGTAAAGGATACTAACACTATGGCTATTGTGTTAGTAACTGATACCTTTTTTGAAATCGATGAGTACCGGATACTAACACTATGGTTTCCGAGTCGGTACATGATACCAACCTGATGGATATAAATTTATGCTAAAGTTCACCCAAATTGAGAATTACAACAATTTCCGAACACCTGTTACTCCAGTTAAACCATACACTCTGGCCTTCATCGATATCAGTTATCACATTTCGCGGTTAGCATGACATCATTCAATTCAATATATTACAGTTAAATACTGTTTGTTGCGAAGAACTAATATATATGCAAGTATGTATTAGGTTTTGCGAACCTAGTAACAAATTAGTTCAGTTGTGACCAGAAGGATAAACCAAAGGCAGCATGAACGGAAAGTATAATCTCATGCACATTCGTTTCGTGCTTACTGGCGACTCATCAGTAGGAGCCGGTATTACGCCCTTTAACCACTATATATTTGGTAGAAGAATGTGGAATAATAGGACGGTACAATCTCCTAGACGAATGTGTATTGTCGTTGACTTCAGATTATGTTAGCTTCACTATTACAGGTTTACACATTCGTCTAGGAGATTGTACCGTCCTATTATTCCACATTCTTCTACCAAATATATAGTGGTTAAAGGGCGTAATACCGGCTCCTACTGATGAGTCGCCAGTAAGCACGAAACGAATGTGCATGAGATTATACTTTCCGTTCATGCTGCCTTTGGTTTATCCTTCTGGTCACAACTGAACTAATTTGTTACTAGGTTCGCAAAACCTAGTATTTAACCGTGGCTCTTGTCGGGGTGCAATTGTTTCGGAGTTTCTCCGCCACTCTAGCAGCCCTCTATATTCAATGTGGAATCTTTTGCTAACTTGTGATTTAGACAGTCTTTCTTTGAATTGGCGAGAGTATATGTCATCTCTTTCTGCCTAATGTAAAACAGAACCAATGCCTACTAGGACAGGTATATTATCCTGAAGGATTATAATGTAATTTTAATTATGTATATGATGACCTGTATTTGCTGCCGTGTGGAATAGTACGTTTATACCGCTAATATCTATACAAATAAACTCCTGACATGCACATTTAAATTAAAATAAATTCCCAAGTTGGCTAGATGGCTATACATTTATGATGGATCAGAGGTGAATTGTTGAAAATTTAGGCCCAAATTAATGAGAAATACGTTTCACCTGAAGAATAAACTGTCAAAAAGTTAACGTATGAATAAGAATTGCTCGAACGACAAACTTGGGCATCACTGTGGTTTGGTTACACAGCTCAAAAAGCAATTGTTCCCAGGATTGAGCCCCGGTCACGGAAATTATTGGAAGTTCTTGACGAGAACCAGAAACGATGAAACCGGTTAACTTCGTGTATTGCGTCTGCTATCGTATGCAATACTAAGTTTGTACTTACAACATATAAATCGTAAGCATCATGTCATAAAGCTTCACAACAATACAAATTCGCCCGAGTTGAATTGTGTATGTTCTTTCAGGAAAGATCTGGAGTTGCAAGTTAGAACTATATTAAGTTTATGCTGACAACATAAATGTGCACATAACATAAATTCATGTAAATTTGACATAAATTATGTATTATTGCATGCTTCATTATTTGATTTAAAAAAAAAACTACACAAAGTTTAATTGAAATTCATATTTGATTTAGCATAATGGAACCATTTAGTTTGAAATATATAAATATTGGCAAATTTTATTACATCCACCCCGTTAATGGGTGCATTGTCTTTCTAATAATGAAATAATTACTTGCAGTTAGCCGCAATAAAAGAGAAACAGCCGTTAATTTCGACATCAAATATTATTTAACAATATACATGCGCAAGTTGTCGATCAACTTACGTTGGCCGAACGACCAGATGGTTAATTACTCGAATGAGAGAACATTGCAACTTAATCATCTGTTCCAAATCAAATGGTGAATACACGTCTGCAATTGCGCAAAATTTTTTTAAAACCTCACACATATGTTCCACAGAAGAAGCAAATAAATAATCTCCAAAAGCAACAAAGAAAGGGAGTTAGCCACATACGATACTTTATGGATAAACAAATTGTAGTCGGATTTATGTGAGCAGATGAAGCATGTTCAAGCATTCAGCTTGAACTAGTTTTGAGGCACGCAATTGATTGATTGTTCGCTTATTTCACACTCTCTCCATGTTTACATTTTTCTATTTTGTTTCCGTTTCAATTTATATATAAAGAGATGTTCGAGAAGAAAATAAGGAAGAAGCAGGTCATTTATCTGATAAAATTTATTTTTATTGTTGCATATGGCAAGGGTAATATGAAATAATTATGTGCATATACAATCAAATTTGTCGACAATGCTTGTAGGATAGTTATTCTTCAAATACATAAAAAAACCTATTACCATAAATGAATTTAAAATATAAGTTTTAAATGATATAGTAGCGCTTTTTACATTCTTCAATCAATTTACTAGCGATGTGATTCGCAAAATAAATTTTGTTTAAACAGAAAATCAGTCCACAGAAAATACACATAAATATATATATTGACCTGAAATATTCAATTAAAAATAAACGGAACTAAGAACAGTTTTGCATGGGGCTTGGGAAGGCCATTGTTATGCCAGTGAATAGAGTCGAATTATTCAAATCGCTTCCAAATAGGTGAGCTTACTAACACACCTAGGTTTAATTGGATTTGGAAAGTGTATTTGTAGCTATTAGCCATTTTCAATTACAAAATGGCGAACGCATAAATCAATGAAATTATTGGCTAATCTATTAAAGCCGGCGAGAAATCACCTATTTGTGTACGGATTGAAAAATTCCTTTGAACTTGCTGAAAACGTAGACAAATTGATTGTAAAAGTAATTGGTTCTGTTCGTTTGATTTTGGGTTTTTATTTATCAATGTTCCTTTAATAAAATATTGGGTTTCTTGTTTAATTATTCTAAGGATAATATTCAAACTTTTAAACTAAGTGCACCGCAATTGGGGAGGTTATATTATTTGTTATTCAGATATTCTATTCGTTTTTATGGTCAACTACACAAACAGGAAGATGGTTTAGGAATGGGGTTTTCTCTGGCTCGCATTATGGTCGGTAAATTAACGTGCAGGTTTGAAGTAAATAACTTAGATTTACCAAGTAAAGTAAAACTATACAACCGTTATGTTGATGATACATGTTTGGTCTGTGATAGACGTGAGCATGCCGGAGAACTGCTTAATAAATTTAATAAATGGCATTCGAATATTAGATTTACAATTGAAATCAAGGAGGACGACACTGTAGGTTTATTATGGGTTGGTCAAACGCCAATATGATGCCATATTGCGTAGATCGGTTTACCATACGAAATCAAGGATAGCCTGATATTCACATATCAGTGACAACATCGCATTGGAATTGAAAAAATAGTTACGATATTGTGTTATAGGATGTTGCTAGATTGTATGCCAACGAAATTGGATAGTATGCGCAAATTTCTTGTCATTAACGGTTACCGCCCACATTTTATAGAAAAGTATAAATCTAATGATGTAATAAAACCAGTCGTGAATGTTTTTAATATTGATAAGAAACCGATATATATTCACTTTTAATACAATGAAGAAGAGACAATGAAGCGCATAAGAGATAAATTGTGTTACACTTTGGCGTTTACGCATTTTGCAAATGACTTAGTTTTGATAACATCCACCACCAAACTTACACTAACTAGTATAAAGAAAAAAGTCCATCGCATTCGACATTTAACGTTATTAATAGTTGGGATTGTTCTTGTGAATACATATATTTAGGGAGATAAGGTTGAAGAATTAATTCACTCTTGGTGGAGCACATACCAACTTAATTGGTGCAAAAAATATTTCGCTATGTGAAAATTTTGACATCCCATCAAAGGGCTTTGCAACTATAATTAATGCTAGGCGTATCTGTATAATTCCTTATTTGGAAGCGATTTCAATAAATAGACGTTGTCCAGGACAGTGCAAGAAAAAAATTTTTTTCGTGCACAGGCATAAACATGGGATGTCCCAGACCCTTTGCAAAACTGTGTTTAGTTAAATTTCACTTTTTGTTGAACAATGTGGACTGATATATAAATTTTTGTGTACCGTTTTATGCAGACTGTTCTTTTTAAAATTTCAACAAGATTATATACTTTGGTTCATATCTGCAGTAAATCGGTTAAATATATAGGACAAAATCGTTGTATGACATTTTAAATTTATTTTTTAAATTAATATTGTGTAATTTAATTATAAATTTAAAAAAAATATATATCTATATTTAATGGTCGAATTCAATTGTCTAATCTTAAATAGGACATTTTTGCTGTTATCGATTCATTATGTTTCTAACCATTATACCATCATAAAAAACTGATGTTTCACAAACGCATTACCGCACAATTACCTGCACAGGAGGCAGTACCGTTTCTTAAGGAGAAGAGTTGCCTAACGAAGAAAGAAATACCTCTTAGATCAACATTAAAGAATGAGGACTCCCAGTTGTAATATGTCGAACACATTAGGCCAACTAAATTAAAATCTGGCTATGTCAAGTGTAAAGGGTTTTCTACATTTCTAAATTTCACCCTGTATTAAACCACCCAACCTCGCGATGAACTTTGTCAATAAAGTGAAAGGCAGAAATAGGAAAGTGACTACTCTAAATTTGCTAAAATAACACCATTGAGCAGGAGGGATGCAATATAGCTAATGCTTTACAGCTGATAAATTGGATACTTAGATTTTGCTTTCCGGGAGGTCCAGCCTGACCAATACTCCCTTTATAGTTTTATACCAAATAAGGTTTGCACTCTCATCGTGGCAAGAAATTGTTCCTCGTAAAACAAAATAATTATTTTTTTTTATATTTCATACTTGAACGAGTCTGTCTAGCCAAAAAATACAAATAAACCAATCACATCTTTTAAACCAAAACCATTGTATATTTGGAAGTTAATTTCAACTGTATATAACACATATAACCGATAAAACATATAGGATTAGTCATTCTTCGTTTTGCAACTCAATTTTCGTTAATCCATACCCACATTTACACTCAAGATATTACTAAAAACACTAGGGAATATCGGCACCGGTCGAGAGCTCATAAAATTAAAAATGGACAAGGTAATTATGTTACATACAGTAACTTACTGCAAAATTTCTTCTAAACAAATACAGGATATTAAAAGTTAACTTGAAGCGCGGGAGTTAATAAGAATTTTTCTATCATGTTTTTGATCTTGATATAAATACCAATACCATTATATATGTCAAGCTGTCAGTATAAACTCAGCATTGCATAATACTAGAAAGTTTGTTCATCCGGTAGACCCGTTTCGTCTTTATTGGGATCTCTTCAAATACTGACA
This sequence comes from Eudiplozoon nipponicum, assembly GCA_029291075.1. Taxonomy (NCBI): domain Eukaryota; kingdom Metazoa; phylum Platyhelminthes; class Monogenea; order Mazocraeidea; family Diplozoidae; genus Eudiplozoon; species Eudiplozoon nipponicum. The sequence continues at coordinate 30,088 of JAQBSW010006244.1, read as the reverse complement.
GGAATTTAACTCGAACCAAGGCATGACTGCTTCGGAGTCTGTGACTAACCACTGAGCCACCCTACCGCACCCTAAACATGATTCTAAATTATATATTAACTGATTTTGGGTTAGGCCTTTCTTCAAGGATAGCCTCTGTGACATCATTTAAGACATGAATTTCCAAATAATGGTAGGGTGACTCAATTTTTCGAATCACGGACTCTGAAGCGAACGTGCTCATGTTCGCATCTTGTCTTCAGAAAATGCTAGACAGTAATTGAGGAATTCCGAATAATGACTAAACCGGTCTATTTAATAAAGTTCCTTTTGTATATTATTCAATGCTTAGTTTATACTGACAAATGAATATATATATATATATATATATATATATATATATATATATATATATATATCGGTGGCCAGCGAAAGGTGAGCTTCTATTGAACCATATTACGTATTTAGTTTAAAATAGAAGCCAAAATTAGGTACAATATTTTATTTATTAATTACTTAATCAACAAATAGAAACGAATATATCTAGCTCTACTGCATCAATAATTTCGATATTCAATCTCAAATATTCATACTAATAGAATCCAAACACTTCCTTGATTAGAAATTTATTGTACATGACTTTGGATTTCTACGAAATTTAAATGTAAATATTATTTTAAATATTCATACCTATACATTGAATTTTGAATGCTTTGGCACAAATTTTGCAGTAGTAGCTTTTACTAAGTTTCAGAACATATTCGACGTGAAGGTGAATATTTCGACAAGCAGTTACATATAAAATTCCAAATTGAGCCTACATTTGTTCGATACTCGGTTCTAAGAGTTTTACCGATATTAACAAACTGAATATCTCGAATCGCCATAGTTAGTTAACTCTACAATAGCATATTGCACGAAAGTTATGAAACAAATATACAAATATAGTAAAGCAGATGCATATTAGCGTTTTCCTGAATATAAATCGAACATTGTGAAGACTGTTATATATATATATATATATATATATATATATATATATATATATAATTTATAATCTTTTAATTAGAAGCTAAATTATTGTAAGCAAAATTTAGGAAATGAGTGTACCTCTAACGTACCGAAGTTAATGGTATGATGAATTTTCTAAAATCTAGCAGTAAAAACATTTTTATTACTTAGTAAAAAATTAGCTCACCTGGAGTAACAGGTGTTCAGAAATAGTTGCAATTCTCAATTTAGATGAACTATTAGGAGATTGTACTGTCCTATTATCCCACATTCTTCACCAAAATATATGGTGGTTAAAGGGCGTAATACCGGCTCCTATTGATGAGTCGCCAGAAAGCACGAAACGAATGTGCATGAGATTATACTTTCCGTTCATACTGTCTTTGGTTTATCATTCTGGTCACAAGTGAACTAATTTGTTACTAGGCTCGCAACACCTAATACATACTTGTATATATATTAGTTCTCCGCAACAAACAGTATTAAACTTTAATTACTTATTTTCATGTTTAGAATCTGTTCGTTGTGGAGAACTAAGCTTGCAACAACTAATACACGATTGCAAAAATATAAATTCTCAGCTCCAAACAGTGTCTAACTGTTATATATTTATATGTATGTTCTCCAGACGTAGCATTCAAAGTAATTACTAAATGCAATAAAAAAGGGAGATAGCCACATACGATGCCTTATGGATTAACAAATTGTAGCCGGATTTATGCCAGCAGAAGAAGCATGTTCAGGCATAGAGCTTGAACTGGATGTGACGCACGCAATTGATTTGTTTCCGTTTTTTCACACTCTCTCTATGTTTACATATTTCTATCTTGTTTTGCTTTCCAATTGATATATAAAGATATGTTCATTAGTAGTTACTTGAAGAGATAATGAGAAAGAAATGTTTCATGTATCTGAAAAAAAGTCTTTTTGTTTTTGTACATAGGAAGGGTACAATGAATATATTTATATATTTTAATCATGATTACCGCGAAGATTGATAACTAATATGGATCAGGGCCAGAGTGTAAGGATTTGCTGGTGTAACAGGTGTCCAGATGTAGTTGTAATTCTCCACCTTAGTTAATTGTGCAATATCTGGATATCCATTATGTTGTCAACATGTACCAACTCGGCAACCATAGCGTTGGTAACAAGTGCCCATTCGGCAATCATATAGTGAGTTGGCTTTGAAGTCGTATTGTCGAAGACTTTATATATAGTTAACTTCACGACTGCAGATCTACACATTCGTAAAGGAAATAGAACCGTCCAATTTTCCCATATTCATCACCCAAATATATAGTGGGTAAATGACATAATACCGGCTCCTACTGATGAGTCGCCAATAAGCACCGAAGGAATGTGCACGTGAGAGTATACCTTCCGGCCATGCTGACTTAGGTTTATCATTCTGCTCCTATTTTAACTTATGTTTTTACTAAGTGCGCAAAACCTTATACAAAATTTTATTTTCATTTTGATGAGAGAATACACGATTTCTTATGCTAAACCTATCAATGATGCCATTGCGCCGAAAAATGTCCAAACTCAATGATTCAAAACGCAAAAGTTAACAACATCGAAGACGGCGCAGAGTACAACGTCTACAAATATTAACTTACCATGTGAGTAAATAAGGGTTAGTAAATCCTCGGAGTTTTTTCCCTCGATCATCTAAGGAAAAGAAGGATGTTATTGTGCTTGCACTGTTTGTGATCAGTATGCTCCAGACATGGTACTCTTGGAATGAAACAACCTCTGATTACAAGTTATGCCTGGTCAAATATTTGAATTGGCATTTCAACAATTTGCGCAAGTTAAACTTGTGGTTTATATGTATTTTAGAGAATTTTGACTATACAATCTTAAGCAAAAGCACAATCTTTTTAAATAAATGATATATTTAATGAATAAATAATTGTTATATTTCATTTTTTAACTGCTGAGACGTGAAGCCGTTCTTCTTAATTTTTCTTTTTAGATTCCTTATTGCTAGGAGATCTATTTCTTTTATGGTCCGACTTAATTAGGACAAATATAATTGCATGAAACAAAGTAAAAAACAGAAAATAAACAAAAAAAACGTTCATTTAATGAAAATATAAAATATTATCAATCACTTTTATTCCAAATATTATTTTCGAAATATTTATTAAGATTAATTTAATTTAAATTGAGCAACAGAATTCGTCCAATTCCGTCATATTAAGTTAAAAGCAAGTGATTCTGCGAAATTTTACTTATTCTTAAGTAAAATTAAATAATAACTGCAAATTTGATCAAAAAATACCAAAAATAAGGATTGAATTACAATATCAACAGTGGCACATTTGGAGAGAGCAAAATTGTATACATCTACTTGTTAGGCATGTTGGACTTTATAACGATTTAGTACAAATGTTTATGTTACACGGTAGTCCATTTATCATGAATAACTCCAGTGGTTTCCAGGTAATCAATAAATGCAATAATCAAATCTGCGTTATAAGTTTAACTGTAATTGCATCAGGTATAGCGTTATGATGAATATTGATCATTCGCAGAGAGAATTTCTCATATATTAGCATGACATATTTAAATTGATTTTAGTCATAGTCAACGAAGAAACGTTTTAAGTTTAAAAAAATTGGCACTTATTAATGCACATGTTCAATATCGTAAGATAAGTGCAAGATTATGCAATATCTTTTAGTTACTTAATAGATTTTCGTTATTTTCAGCAAAACTACTAAAGTTGATTAATCCACAATGTAAAAGGAAAAAACTTACAGCGACCGACAATTCCAAATCGCCCATTCCCGCCTGACGAGTATCAACTTGGAATGAAACTGGCATCGATGCGGGAATACCAGTTGGTCGACTCGGATAAACACCTTCTCCAGATACTCGTACTTTATTCGGCTCACAGGCTGGTAGAACATTCTGAGTGAACGGTGATCGCGCAACGTGCGCCATTCCTTGCCGGACTTCAATGGTACATGGACCGTCAGTCTCTGGCGTATAAACAACATCGTACACCGCCGGTTGACCAGCTTTCGGGGTCACAATTGCGGGACAAGTTCGTCCTAAACGATCCGTCGTTGTAACCTGTTTGATTGTTAGAAAAAATACAAACTTCAAATTCCGCACAAACAAGCAGCTGATTTTATCTAAACAAGGTTAATAAAGAACTGAAAATACTTAATTTTACAACAAAAACTTAAACAGTTAGACTGATTTAAAAAAGTATATTATTATGACTCATAATGTAAAGTAGATTACCAAAAAAGATTGTTAACAAAGAGTTTGCTTTGAAGTATCTTTAAAAAAAGAAAAACTTTCGCTCGTTTTTACAACATAAAAACCAAAATAATAACATCATATATATATATATAAATATATATATATAATATATATATATATATATATATATATATATATATATATTCAGTCAAATTTTACTGTAATTTTTTAAGATGACACCAACAGAATAAAAATTAATTCTTTGAATACTAGTATCCTAAAGTTTGCAAAATAATTTTCGATCGAACTATAGAGTTACTAAAACAGTGATAAATTTCTAAAAATGGTCTCTATGAGGCTGATGACCCAGAAAAGCATAATTTAAAAAGTTCCAAGTAAATAATTTTTCACCATTTAACAAACAAATTCGAAACTAAAAATTTAATGAAAAAAATCATTACTAAAATGAAAAATGAAGAATTAAAAATAATTGAAAATTGATAAAAAAATAACGATTATTCGCTTTGCCACGGCTTTTATAAATTAATACAAAAATTATACCCAGAATACTATAATATGTAGAAATTTCCGGCTTCGCGACCAACGGATTATAGCCAGCAGTGGCAAGGGTATACCTATAATTATTGCAGCAAAAACATTGCAAAGCCCCACCTGGTTCTGATGAAAGCAGTTATAGATGTTCCTACCAAAATGTAGGAGATTTGAAGTAAAGTAGGAATATTTTTGACAAGCGGTATTTCCGTTTTATTATTGGCGTAAATTTTTGCTAATTAGCCAAATGAATAAGCCGTCCACTGCCACTGCTGTTGCCAGTAGATTTTGTAGAGAGGCTTGGCTTATTTGGCCATATGGTTCCAAGTTCAGACAGTGGCCTTTGTGTAGAAAAGTCATCGAGCCGTTTGTATGTTTTTATGGCATGTCATTAACATGACTGTATTTGACAGTATAGAAAACGAATTTTCTCTGAAAATGTTTTTTTTTGTGTTTTTGAAAGAAATATGATTTTTAATTATACACTCGATAAAATAAAAAAATGATGATATGTTTGATCGAACTAGAGGTAATTACAGATTTGACATTTAGTGTGTATAGTGGAGTATTAGGATGAAACACCTGATAATAATGGTCTTAGGAGCAACAGAATAAACAAAAAAGTCAATAATTAATACCATATTTTAAAGATGATTTATTACAATCGATAGTTAATTTATCCACATTTTTGCCATTAAACAAAGCATTCCGAAAGAAACTAATCGATATTTAAAACAAAATTTGGATTGCTGAACGAAAATAATTAATTAGTATTGATGAACAAGTTATTCGAAATAGTTTTTTATTAATTCACACTATCGAGTTTTAAAGGGCACGTCCTGAAAATCTAATTATAATTGACAGAAAAGTTACTGCATATTTATTTCAATCGTTTACTTATATGCAAAAGCAAGTTACGTCATAATGAACGTTTTTGAAAATAGCGCTCATTGTGATGTTAATAAAATCAGTATTTGGTTACATTTATAAGAATACGAAAGAAGGACATATATAATGCCAGTAAAATGGGTTAGTTTTGGATTTAAAAACATTTGTAAACTTTACCATTGGTACAGGCTGCAAATAAAGGACAAAAACAGAAAACTATATCATAAAAAACACTACGGTAACATTTTTTCCTGAGAGGATATTAAAAACTTATGTAATAGTGATTGACAATCTTTCATATCATTACAACTACTTAATGTAATTTCCTAAACGTATAATTAAAATCTTTAATTGCACATTAGCTTCCTGGGGCGAAAGAATCACTAATATTATTTTGAACCACTCGTACAAAAAGCAAGACAGTCTTCAGTGACTCTTATTGTCACGTTTTAAGCTTTAACATCCAATGTCAAACTGTGAATAAGAACTGCATAATGGGCATTAAACAGCTATGTATATATTGTCTGGAAACAATATAATGCGGCTTTATAACTTATTAAATTCATGTTTATTAATGTTAACTGGACAGTCGGTTGCAATATATCCATGCGGTCACGTGAAAAAAAGTTGTTTACAATACACATAAAAACAGTGCGGCCAATATTTAAAATAAGGCATAATTTTTATGATTTGATTGTCGCATTAAATCATTCCGAAACCGTATATTTATTGCGGGTTTATGCCCATTAGGACCAAGAAACGTATACCATGAACGTAAGCGTAAGACAATGCATATACTGTTCTGTACGAGTAGATGAAAATGTCATTGGAATGTATTTCATGTTTGCAAACTTGTCTTTAATGACAGTTGTAATCTCTTGCTGTAAATAAAGTTTGGTGAGTAGAAAGGCCGAAAGTTTTTTTGGGGGTTAAGCTTGAATAAATTCAGAGTAATGCTACAGGTGTCCAGCCGTCATTTCATAGTTAACGTTTCTATGCTGAAATTGGTCACAAAATATTTTCATGAACGGGACCCAAAACATATGTTAAAAGGTTAAAATATAAATAAACGCTAATTTGCTCGAATTTAAACAAAAAATAACAATACTTTCTTATTTTAAATGTCACTTAATATAATTAATCGATGTGTTAGTTAACTGAAACAAAAATGTGCTGTGAATGTTAAAATTAACTCGTTAGTGTGTCATACTAACACCGGGTTTATATCTTACCGTGATTTCTGATGGATCCCCAGGCTGAATTTGAGAAAAAGCAACTTTTTAATAATCAGTTTGGATTGTTAGTGTTAGAAAACGCTTAAAATCAATAATATTAAAAATACATGAACATAGTTATCTGTGGAGGATATGTAAAACACATTTTGCAGAAAACTGTGCATAAGATAGTTGTTTCCATAAATGAAATGTGAGCAAGAGAGGCATAAATACTAAATTAGGCAAAATAACTCAGAATAATTTACACGTAAAACCTTACGTTTTGGCTTTACAAAATATGAAGTGAGAAATGGACATAGAAATATTATTGTGTAGTAGACTTTCCATGCCTAATAACACATTAGACATAATAGAACCAAGTGAATACGCCAATGTTAGCATGAACAACAAGTGAATTCGCATTTAAACATGTTTTCCTTGCATAATACTAATTTCTTAAAAAGAGCCGCTAGTACACCCGATTACAATGTGGGAAAATATACGGAAAGTTTATATATTGAGCAACATCTTTGGTTGCATCTACTTGAAGTCTCAAGTAGAATGCTTACATATGATACGTTTTGTGTGTATGCTATATTATACTCTGTAAAAGACTATTTTTGAGATTGATTAAAATATTCTTTAAGTAAAAATGTTCATAAGGGGTTGAATCGTACATTTATATCATGTTACTTAACCTATTATTTAATTTGTTTGGAGCATACTGCTGAATTCTAGTAAGAAGAACTAAACAAGGTAAATTTCTTTAATTAAATCAAAGGATTACAGTGTCTGAAACTTAATTGAAGCTTTTGGCATTATTGGTGATCAAAGTATTTTTCTAATTTTTAGGTACATGTTAGTTCGGGTGGCAAAATACCTATAAACGAAATTACCATTCAAACAATAGGGATAAATTCGGCAAAGTTGCTTGCCCGTCAAGCGATAAACGAAAATTATGTTACAGCTCACCTACGCACCAAGGTATAAAAACATGAATTATGTTTCACCGGAGTTTACTGCTTAAATAAATGCCTTTCTTTAGCATTAGCCACCTTTTACGTCAATAAAACAGAAAATCCTCGCAGAAGTGCACGAATTAAGATGAAACAGTCAAGACAATGCCAAAAGTTTTATTCGAGACGCAGAAGTGAATATGAAATAATAATTATATGTATTTTGTTTTACTAAATGGATGCGCTTTATGCGAGTAAATTCCTATATATAACTTATTAAAAATAAAGCATTTGTGTTGAGCAAAATGAATTTTAACGGATTAGAAAACTTAGTAAGAGTATTGTCTGCACAAATGAACACTTTAACTGCGGAGTTAGGGATCAATAAGCCTTGGCTGGACGACACAATTAAAGTTATTTCTAAGGGAATCCGCAAACACTTGGTTTCAAATCACCGAGAAATAATCAGAATCATTATATTAAAACAAGCAACAATTGAATATGAAATGGCTCGGTTCCATAAACTTATATGTTGTAAGAAGTTCAGGAGCGTTATGATCAGAATTGTGAATTTTTTCTTTATATTGAGAACTAAACTACATTTATGAAAACAATAAAGTCAAAACAATGTTCTAGCATAAACTGACAGCGGATGAATTATAGGCATACCTGTATTGGAGCGTCGCCTGCTTGACTGGCATCGACCGTGAAGTTTGCTGGCTGATGTGCTCTTGCACCCCTTGGTTCAAGACCTGGTCCGTAGCAGCGTACACGATTTGGGTCGATAAGATCACGAATCGGTACCTTAAATGGGCTCCCTTTGAATAAAATAAAACAACAAATTTGGTTTTACATGGTTTGTTTAAAGTTTAGTAGCGATTTTGTGACAATAATAAAACGCGAAACATGATAAGACAGGCAGCGATGACGTGTATATATATATATATATATATATATATATATATATATATATATATATATATATATGCAACATATTTACAACTATTTGATCGAACGATAAAACATTATTTTACGAAAATTAGCAGATTTTTACAAATCAATGGTAAAACTTTGATTTGATTAATGAAGTTAAAGACAGGATATAAAGACTTCTAACCACATTGGTACGTCACTGTTTAATGATAAATGCTTCATGCGAACTGTGGTCAATTTCACGCAAACAAATTAATCTACAAACACATTTTTTGAGGTAATTAAGTTTTTCAATTTGCAATCATGCTCTGATAATAATCGTAGAAGTCAGAAACGTTTCGATACATGTGAATAACTTTAGTTTTAATATGTTGTGAGACTGCTCAAATACAATTAGATCGGTGTTTATATGAAGCTCGCTAACATGTTTTAAAGTATTTTTATTTCCAACCGCGCAATCATTAAATTTGTAAAATAATAGAATAAAAAATTAGAATATTTGAAAACAATCTATTACATAATGCTTATTGTAAACTAGGCTATGTTGATACAAATATTAAGAAAGTTGTCGTTCTGGGAGAGAATAAATAGTAAGTGACTTTGGCTTGTAACTTAATTCAATGCCTGTTTGTTTATAACCGTTTTGAAGGGGTTTTCAAGCCTTTTTACCTGGAAAGTTTGTTTTTGTTGTTTTCCCCTCATTACGCCATAGTGGAATCGACTCTTTGGTTTCGCGTTATAATCCTTAAAAGAACATTAATAGGAAACAAACCGCAGCATACCACTATCTTACATAAATTTTTCGGAAATTCTTTTTCGCATGTAGACATCATTATATTGTCACTATAAATGTTGCTCATTTGCTAGGAAACGTTACGCACATTCTTACACGATGATATATTTATTTCTATATTAACCTATTTTAATTTATGACCAAGTGGCTTTTGTATATGTACAATAATTAATAATAATAATAATATTATTAATAATAATAATTATTATTATTGTTATTATTATTACTATTATTTTGAATCATATTATTAATTTCGTGATTGTCATATTAAAATATGTTTTTGGATTTACTTTGGTTTATTTTTAACCAAAATTGTAAGAAAACCTTTTATTTTAAGTCTCGTCATCATTACTAAGCGACGCAAAACATCTTGTCACAGGTATATTGGGAAAATAACGTGATCCAATCTCTTTGGGAAATATTCTGGTTTTCTAATTAATGCACGTATACTTGTTTTGTAAACAGCTTACTTTTCTGGTAGGAGTAGGCATATAAACTAAATTACATTATACGAAAGTGAGGAGTAATTGCAGTTGCACATTTTCTAATGATAATTACGTGTAGGTGGACGAAAAGATTTAAATTGACATTAAATCCCCATTTATCATCGAACAATAGATGGAAAATTGGCACACACACATTCATTAAACTGTAACGCACTAAAAACAACGCGAACCCATCAGTTCGTCCTAGTTGTATATAAGTATTCCATATCATAATGGACCAAAACTGTAGCATGCAAACACGAATCTAATAAACGTATATTGAAGATTTTTTACGCATAATAATGCAATATACTTTTAATGACTGTTCAGTAATCTACGTTACGATTAATTAAAGAACCAATTCTCTCACCTGGTATGTCGATGTCGTTGAACTTGATGAATACATCATATTTGCCAGCTTTCGTCGGCAAATATTCCACGTTGCATGTGCCGTCTTTATTATCATGACATTGAATTTGTGCATCAGCTGGACCCTCGATGGCGAGACCTAAACCACCCTGTCCAGCACCATCCAAGTCAACGGTGAATCTAGCTGGTTCATGTGTCATTCCTGATTCTAGACCCGGACCGTAGGCATGGACACGGGTAGGATCAGATCCAGGAACCACATTCACCGGGAATGGGCTACCAGGCACAGGTGCTCCATCATAAGAGACTTCAACGTGGTGAAGTCCTGAACCGGAACATGAGAGTTTAAAATTTATACTTAGAAGTAAATTAATTAAATTGTAAAGGTCATACTCCAAAGCGATTAAAGACTCACAATGAACCTTTAAAATGGTGGATCTTCAATTAATCAATTAGTTAATAATCGATGCACATTTTATAAACGATTGGCAATGAATATGTAAGCCAGGGTCAAAAAAATATATAAACGAGTTTAAATTGCTACTTTGTTGCAAAAAATTCGCAATTTTATACAATTTTATTTGCTTTTTATTTGGTTCAGACTGATTTTGGAATACACAACCTAAATTTGGAATCCAATTTAAAAAAAGTTTCTTAGACATGTTAGACGTCGTTCCAAGTAGAAATGTAAAATATTTTAAACCTTTATCGTGAAGCATTTAAGTTTAGAAGCTACAGTTTTTAACTTCAGAGTCATAAGTGATTAGAAATCTTGACTAATTTATCACAATATTTCAATTCAACAAGTGGACAGGTGCATATATGAGGCCGATAAAAAAAGATTAGTGGAACAAAGACAGAGTCGGAGCTATCGACGAGTACTTCTCCTATGTAGGGAAAATTCAAAGATAACTCATTAATTTGTAAAAAATAAAGAAAAATTACCACCAGTTACCAAAAAGTTTGAGAAAATACTCCAAATAGGAGATCTTTAAACAGCTCTGTTTAAAGATTTAATATAAGTGATTCTACCCGTAATTTTTATTTTAAATATGACAGAACAATTTATTGGCTGAACTACATATTGTTACAGTTTTTTTAAGGTTAACAAATGTTACTTGAAATTGACTACACTTTGTTTCATATTAAGATAATTTGTGGTTTCAATATGATTGTGCTATCGCGTATATTTGAGAAGATATTAAAATTGTGAACACAACACTTTCAAATACGGTGATAATAAAACAAATCTTTTGTCTTATTGCACATTTAAAAAAAATAACTCATTACATGTCAAAAATCGGATTATATCTTATTTTATTTCATAGATAATATGTGATTTGACTCTAAATAAATAAGTTCTATTCTGTTTGTTTAGATTATAATATTGAAGTTATTAATATACGAGAATAAAATAGCCTAGTTATTAATGGAAATTCCGAAAACACTTGCCATCTTCGATTGGCGAGTAACTGCATTTCCAGGTACCGTCTTTTTGATTGTTCGTAATACAGGCGGTCCTTTGTTTCGACGGAGCCACAAACACTGCCTTTACAGTACCGCGCCCTTTAGGGTCAATTTGACGTGCATCCACGGTAAACTTTGCAAATGATTCTTGGAAAACACCTTTTTGTCATAAAAAGTAGAAAAATCACACTCGAGGTTAAATAAGAATTTTGAAAACGCGATCATATTAAATTAAAATTAGTTGCACATTTCATTAAATAACACAAGGCATTCGGCACGCTTTTAAATAATAAAATAGTGAAACGTACCAAAAAATATATTAAATGATCGAAAAATAAGTTGAAAAATTGTAAAATAAATATTTGAAGACGAATTTATGAATAAAATTATATTCGTTGCATCTACCAAAGTTTAGTAAGGAATTTTTGTCATTCAATTGTAAATTATGAAAAAATAATGATGAGCAAATATTCATATATTAATCGAGAATATGAAATTATCATAAAATTAGCACAAAACATCCATATACGAATGATATAAATAGAACCATACAACCAGAATTTAACCAGGTACTGTTTACAGAGCTTACGCATTAAACTCATTTTTAATGTCAAACTTCTGCAAATGGTAGCCGTATTTATTTAATAGGCATGGTACGCAATTTAATGCTCGTCAACAAGGAAGCTTTCTATCTATAACATTGGTTTCAGACCAAATATTTTAAAGCATAATTAAATTGAAAAAAATGATTAAATGCTCTAGAATTCAAGACGTTATTTTTTAAGTTAAAATCCTAAAAGTAATAGCAATGACAATTGTGATTATCTTTTCACCAATAGCAGAACTAATAAAGTTAAGCTTTAACTTAAATGACGTCATTTTTTACCAACAATTATTTATATATAATTCTTAAATTTCGTTTTTGGGGTTATTTCTCTCTGCGCACCAACGCCTTCAGATGCCCGAATGTTTGATTAACAAGCTACATTCTCTAACGGTTATAGAATGGACGTTTCCTTTGACGGAGATAGCCTCACGTCTTACAGAAATTTTACGACTAGTGTAAAGAGAACACGCTAAATATCTGTTGAAACTTTAATTGCGAAGTTTAGCAATTAAATAGACTATTCACGAAGCTTGAATCCTTTAAATTTTATTTTAAATAAGAAATATGCATAAATATATTTTTAATTTGTAAGAAAAAACACATTAATAACAAAGTGGATAAAGGCCATTTATTTAGTGAATACTATACATCGCTCTACAATCTTTCATTTATATATATTCTGGGTTTTCAATTGATTATGATAGTGGTAACAAATCTGACTCGCTTTTACTTCTATTTCTTGTTTTGTCTGATTGGTAAGTGTGTATGCGTTTGTGTTTTTGTGTGTGTCTGTTTGCATGTAAAGATCATTCTCTCTATATTGCAAAGTGATGTCTGAGATCTGGTCATTATTGCTTTGATGGCTTGAGAAATAACCAAGCCATCAAAACAATAATGACCGGACATAATACTGGCGTGAAAAATGTAAGGAATAATTTTTTTCAACTTCCGCGATCTGTTTTGTTAGCTACTTCGAGTGTAGTACCTTAGATTAACATAACAAAAACGGCTACTAGCTTGGGTTATTGAGAGCAGGAAGATAGTTCAAGCTTCTTTCGTCCCAAATAAATAATTGTACATTAACTTATACCAAACTGCTGGCTTAATTCTATATTCTGTGTTTTGAATTACTGTACGAAAAAACCCATTGGAATTTATAAAGGGCTACTTAGGTATTATGCTGATTTTTATTCCAAGTAACAAGACTCGAGTAGATGATACAGTTAGTCTTTAAGTAATACAAACAACTAATCATTAGTTGCGCAGGTGGTGATAAGAATTCTTTAGATCAAATTTTTTAGCTTGAGATAAACACTAATCCCATTGTATCTAACAGGTTGCACAAGAAAGCAATACAACTATCAATTACACCTACTGACTTGTTTCGATCTACCATGGTCATTATTAGGGCAAGACGAAAAACGGATTATCAGGGATCTAACAAAAAATCACTATATTTTATGGAAAATTAGACATGAGGATTTGGCCAAGTTTACATCAATTATACAAAGAAACTATCGTTTGTTGCAAGGATAATGATAATTATTCTTTAAATAAAGTTAGCGTGCTTGAGGTAAACACAAATCCTATTGTATCTAATCAGGCTCACGACATAGCCAAACTGCTGTCTGTCTGCTGTACATTGCTGGCGGGAGTTTAGCAACTTTGTGAGACTGGTTAAATAAAAAAATGGTTGGTATTTATCTCAAGCTCGCAAACCTGACCTTCTTCTTGATTGTTTCTATTAGATTATATGGTTTTCTTACCTGGCACAACAAATACAGATGGAAATTCGTCATCACAGCCACAGGATTATGAATTATCGTTTAATTGCATTGCACTAAACAAAGTACCATATTTAAAATTATATATAATATTGCATTGGGCAGCACTCATTTATCTAAACTGAGTTACTCATTAGTAATACTAATGTGCTTAAGCGGCTTTTAGTTATTGAAGGCGCCATTAGTAGGTTTTACGACTTGAACATACCGTTAGACAAGCTGTGCGCTGGAACGCATCTTCAACTCTATGACAGGTTAAAAAGGGAACTAATAAGAATAAATATGCTAAAAGCTTTTAGAATTCAAAATTTGAATTATTTTGCGAAAACCAAGTTGTGACATAATAAATTTATAGTTATGAGCACCAAAAACACCATCAAAATATGCATGCAACTCAGAAGCTATTCATAGGCATAAATCACAAGCTCTTACCACGATTGTACATAATATGTAAACTAATTTGCTTAAATTATAATCCATCAATTATCAATAAACTCTGAGCATAATTTTGACTAAGCTTATGAATGCATAGTTCTAGTTATACAACACGTTGTTCTCTTTTTCAAATTCTACATCGTTAAGGAAATTTAATTTTGAACTCTGGATAAATTTTGCAATGCATATGCCAGGCAGAGTAAATGAAAAACGTTTAATAGTTGGTGTTCTAAAGGAAATTTTTTAGTCTTTATTCTTGGATATTTCTGATGTATTTACTTACGGCGCGCTGTTGTATAGAAACGTTTTAAGGACACATTTTTTGTTAGATATATATCAAATTACAGTTGCATTCTAAGATGAAATAGTAGGAGTCTAGTTGTTGCCCGCGCAAGTAATGTTTGTTAAATTGTATTAACTATAAATATGTGGCGAAAGCTTCAAACAATTTAGTGTTTGTGACTGATAAGTAATTGTGCAATTAAACGAACATTGGTTGCGCGGGTGGTGATAACAATTATTATAATCAAGGTTGCGGTCTTGATATAAACACCTGACCCATTAATTACTTACATGTAAGTAATTGTGCATCCAGCATTGCCAGTCAAGTACAATATATGCGAGATAACTAGAGGTGAGAGCCGCAAATCTAATTTTGCTTTCCATATTCATGCATTGCGATTTGATCCTCGATCGTCAGTTTGCCGACATGCTGTGATGATGCTCATTGAAGGTCGAAACGCATCAGTACGCGTGACTGACGATAGTTTTGATATGGTATTCGACGACTGGTTAAATACAATGGGATTGGTGTTTACTTCTGTCACACAAACTTTATTTAATGTATTGTTACCACCACCGGCGCAATCAATGTTGGGTTAATTGTATTATAAATACATAGTTCTACTTATACTATTTGCTGTTGGCTTTTCTGAAATTTTACACCGCTAAGGCCATTTCATTTTGATGTATGGGCGAGTTTTGCAATGCCTAAGTCAGGTAAAATATATGACATTTTAAAGTTGGTGTTGTAATAGAATTTTTTTAGTCTTTCATTCTCGGATAATTCTGTTTTCTAGATGTATTTACTTACGGCGCCCTGTTGTATTGGCACGTTTTAAGGCCACATTTTTGGTATATATTACTGTTGCATTATAAGATGAACTAATAGGATTGTAATGGATGCAATTTTATTGATTGCATTAGTAACTGTGGGGTATTGAGAAAGTGTGGTTTATTGATTTATTAAAAGACCAGCATCCAGTTAAAGATTAGAGTGTGTGCTGTTGATTTCTCGTCCATACTCAGCAAATGAAAATCACACAAGGCAAAGAGCCAATGAGAAAATGTCTAATTTAGCTAAAACTTATTTTAGATAGATAACATAGATAGACGAAGTAGAGATGGAGGTGATAGGATTGGTTAACGTATATTCTGAACTAAGTTTGTGTGTGTATATATTATTTACCAGTTTTGCCGTTTAAAGATGCGAAATAAAGCAGAATACATGAAGGTAACAGAAAAAATTGGAAACTGATTAAATTAATTTAAATTACTGACATTCGACTGTAACTTTTACTTTATTCCATTTTTCACTAGACCTATGCTTTTAATAATATTGCGATGCAAAAGGGAACTTCACAAGAAAAAACTACGCTTTGATCAACATCAGCATGAAAAATGGTAGAAGTAAACGTTTCCACGCAGAATAATATGATACACTTATATTTTCTATTTGTGTGAACAGCCAACAAAAAAGTACGGATACTCAGCAAATATAGACAATATACTGGAGATCAAAGGCAACAGACAGTAATACGTTCATAAATATGGTAGTCGGTACAAAATTTGGTTTATTACTTGGTAAAATATTTTATATAAGCACGACAAAGGCAACGCTAAATATGTTTTACCAGAAGATTTGGTGTAATGCAAATTCAATATATATATATATATATATATATATATATATATATAACCAGTTTCTAAAATAGAAAGGCTTCATGGTTATCGCGGCGCCAGTTTTGCATTGATTTATCTCGTCTAAAAGGATCTACAATTAGTGGGTACTGTCTTATAACGAGCCTTCTTTGTACAAAGGAGGTAAAAATTTTGTTCTTCTGTCTGTCTATGCCAAACGCATTGCATCTTCTATATTCTATAGACTGAATAAGCTGGTGAAGCAATATCCAACCAAATGTATATTGTTTATAATGCACATACAAGTATGAAAATTACGATAATGTAACTCTAAATAAAAATATAAACCGAAATCTTAAAGAAGGCCGTGGATATATAATAAACAATGGATTAACATTTATTAATGAGTATCATTTCTACCGATAGCTGCAACCAATATTCTGGATACGTAATAGTAATATCTTAACTATGTCTAGCTTGAAGTGTAGAAATGCAGACTTCTTTTTTATCGTAAAACATTGTGGTATGTCAATGCTTTCAATTTAGTTTTATTCGCAGAAACTGCGGTAAATTGTGAGGGCTTTTTTTCTTTATTATATATGAAAAATGTTGAATTTACTATGGCGGAATATATATATATATATTTATATATATATATATATATATATATATATATATATAATGAACGGATTTCATTGCATGCATGTTCTCAGTATTAAATACGCATAAAAACTTCAATATGCATGCGTCCAATAATGACATAAAATTTAGATTCATATAGAATCTCATGCAACCAATTTAAAAAAGAATTTCTACATAGACTGATAAAGATTTTGTAAAATTAACAGAAGAAATGAAGAACAATAACGCTGTCAATGAAACAATAGTTATACACGATGTTAAAGGTGGTAGCCACGTGAAGTGGTTTAGAACCGCTCGTGGCTGATGGATACATATATAATCTAGAACTACAGGCGTGCAAAATATAAGTGAACACTGATTGCATAATGTAAGAAAAGAAAATAATCTACTGTTATTTATTCCAGAAGCCTTTATGTGTAGAAATATCTTTAAGCACGAAAATTAAGCCGGTCCGAACGTAGAATTGACTTTGGAGCAGGAGAAAGTGAACATATTTCGTTTTCGTGAAATTCGAATGTTCTAAGAGAACGACGGCAGTTTAACAGGATAGATACATGGGAAATCCAAGATGACATAACCAAGCATTGATTACAACAGCCTGGTTCCGTTGTCTTACAAGAGAAACTTGGTAAATAACTTAGTTATCAGAGTTGGGCAAATATCCTATGAGCATATGGTTGAAGAAGAGTTAGAGCAAATTAAGATGATCCTGCAAATGAAATACTATTCCTGAATACTTTGATCGAATTCAACATCAGACCTCAGCTTCTCCTTGTGGTCGAAAATCCTAACTGAATCGACCTTTCCGTGGAGATCTAACTACATTAATAATGACAAGAATAATAAACTAAATCACGAGATAAAACTTTAATATATATTCAAGGAAAAATCACATTTAAAATACAGAGAGTATATTTGAAATCACACATGTAGTTGAAAACAAACATACATTGGACAAAATACGAAATTGCTAGTCAACAATATCTATCAAGAACGGCACATAGAAGTCACCCCTGAGAGAAATAGCACAATCCGTTAAATCGGTGATCACAATCTTTGAAAAAGATACCAAGTGAGTACAACAAACTTCTCCAGTATTCACCAAACGACTGCGGAAAAATTCATAGGTATGTTTGAGCGCGTATCTCAAATATCAGTAATCGCGATTGAATGTTAAAAGATTCAATCTAAACAAGAGGGTCTTCAAGTCGAATTTGCCCAGGTTTCAGCCTTGTCTTTGGCAAAATTTTGGACGATACGTGATGAGTTCCCAATAAGGACGAAACCGCTCTACTGGATGAATTGCCTTTTCTAAATTATACAATGCTTAGTTTATACTGAAAAATGTTTGCGATTGATATTGATATAATAATTGCAAACCTTATTTAAATAATTGTTATCACTGCCCATGCAAACAATGATCGTTTAATTATATAAAAGTTAACTTTAATACTTCTACTCTGGGTAGCGTGATCTATATTCTACAATGAAATATTTGAGATTTTTTGAAATTTGATTGCGGAGTGCCAGCTTCATATTTTCCAATGCCGCGTTTTACGTACGCGGGTTTTAGCTTCGCACCGACAGTTTCACAAAGATCCGATTGATCACAATTTCCATTTTCGTTTTGTCTTCGATCGGGCTGAGATTGTTTTCGTTCCAATGAAAATGCGGTTCTATCATATTTTTGTTTTCTGAGATAGCTGAAATTATACTGAGATAGGATTGGCTGCTACTTACAAATAGTTGTATATATATATATATATTTATATATATATATATATATATATATATATATATATATGTAGATTTAGTTGTTGGGTGAGTGCATTCATGTGCGCTAGACATATGCATATTTGGAGTTTAGTTACTGAGACAAATTCTCTGTTTAAAACCAGTGGCGGGTCAAAATATAAAATAGAATGGAACGGTTTCGGAACGAGGTTACCACATTTGCTAAAACCTGCTATTGTGAGTATTGTGCTGTGTAAAGATGTGATAAATTAGCCTGAAGATGGAATGGGGTTTTCCGCTTCCAAACGTTGCCAGTATACAAAGATGTGATACAATCGCATTTCCATTGGGACGAATACAATCTCAGCCCGATCGAAGACAAAGCGAAAATAGAAATAGTGATCAATCGGATCTTTGTGAAACTGTCGGTGCAAAGCGAAAACCCGCGTACGCAAAACGCGGCATTGGGAAATATTTGAAATTCCTAGTTGGAAATTTAAGTATAGACAGACATCACATAACCTCCACACTAAGGAAAAGCTAAACAAAAACATAAGCTAGTATATAGCAATATAAAGTGTGTAGTTTGCCGAAGCATAATGCAGTGGATAGATTCACTTACTCCGAATCAGGCGTGCCCAGGTTCGAGCCCTATCCACTGAAAATATTTTGGCAGTATTTGAATTGTTCCCAATAAGGACGATACCGGTCTATTGGATGAATTTTACTTTGCTTAGTTTATACGGACTATTGTATACATAATAGGAGTGGTGTCTATATCAAGCTTGCAACCTTGATTTAAATAATTGAATGAATGAAAACTTGTTAAGATTTTTCTATGTCTGAAACGTGTGTGGATGGTTAGGATTTTGAATGTGCGAATTGTTCAATGTGTCTGTTTATGTTAATTTTTTTCCAATTGTCTGATATCTGGTCATTCGTTTAGAGTCGGCTAATTGATAATCTAGACTTAGCAAATTGCCGGTATGTGGAAAATGTGCACATTTTTTCTCTTGCAGCTATTTGTGCTTCCTCGTTTATCTTGCGCGAATATACTTATTTAGTGATAGGCGTACAAACTCTGTTTCTAGCCAGGCCCGTTGTCTTTTCGCAGCACACATGTTTGTTTCCTATCTGAATTTGATTTTTCCATTTTTGTTACTTGTGTTACCTTTAAAGACACCTGTACGGATGACTTTGTTGTGCCTGTTGAATTTACGTGTTGCTTCTAAGTTTCGCAGCCAGTTCAACACAATATTGTGTTGATTGAATTTGTAATATTCACCAAAACAAAGAGATTACGGATGCTAATGCATGATTTAGATAAATTCGCTTTTCAAAATTATATATTAAGTCAACAATATGATGTCGATACATTAATAGTGTTACATATGATGGAGAAATTTCATAGATTTTACTGCACAATTACGGTTCTATTGGAAAGTTTTTAGTAAATGAATTTGAACAATTCTGTTACCGCTATATATATATATATATATATATAGAGAGAGAGAGAGAGAGAGAGAATGTAATATATATATATATATATATATATATATATATATATATATATATATATATAGAATGTAATAATATAACCTAGGAACTTCCTGATATTCAGAAAGCCAGTTTGAACTTTTCTTATCATCCAGGTAGTTCCTAGGTTATAGTAGTACATTCTCTCACTTCTCTCTCTCTCTCTCTCTCTCTCTCTATATATATATATATATATATATATATATATATATATATATAGAATGTAATACTATAACCTAGGAACCTTCTGATATTCAGAAAGCCAGTTTGAACTTTTCTTTTCATCCATAATGCAAAATTTTTGAAATAAAGTGTTGAACGAGTTACAATACCAGAAAAACGTAGTTCTGGCAGGATCACAGACGAAGGCAACGTATAATCTACTATGATTTATTTATGCGGTTGACGAGAAAACTTCTCAGCTCACATTCAAAATAGATAATGAAACAATAACAGTATCCATAGTCATTGGTCGTATCCTTTGAAAGTTTATTTAGCAAACAATTGTCATTCATCAGTTCAACGCTGCGATGGAAATGTGAATATGAAATGTAATAATCTTCTTTGCAAAACACCAATCTATGGGACAACTGTGAAGTTTACCAAAAAGCGACACGCAGGGAAAAGATTATTCACATTTATGAAGATATATCAAGGGGAAAATGTCACACGTATCAGTAATAAAATGTCATTCCTAAAAAGGCTTATCAAGAATATAACAAGAATTATTTCCACGTTAACAACCAGTCGTACGCATAATGACAGGAATACGTGTACCAGAATAAGAAAAAAGTATTAAATTGTAATGTGAAATTCGGTTGGCCTCCACCGCGATGCACTCGAAAATATCATTTACAAATGAGTTCATGATTGACATCGCCTTTGAGGAAACGCCTGTAATCGGGTGCATCTGACGCAGCACTTTGTAGATATATATGGCGTATGATTCTTTTCTCCTTCGTATAATTAAATACGCCAATTTTAATAAACTAATTCAAGATTTCAAATTCAATGAGCTTAGGTAAAAGCAAATTGATGCTAAAAAATTGACAGACTCACAAGAACCTTTGCAACATGAAGGACCAAAAGCTACTTAGGCTTCTCCTCTGAACCTCTAACGTACAGCGACAGAACCCTTTAGAAATTTTATCAATGTAATAACATAGTTTAATGAAAAATCGCCCAGAAAATGATTTTCTTTTTTGTCCATCAGATAAATGAACGGTATATTACAACAATTGTGAATTTATAAAAACATTTTACTAAGAAGGGAAAGCAATAGTAATGTTTGTATCATGCAGTGAGAGAATTGCAAGCAGGATTTCATGCTGTCACACATAAAGTATAAATTATGCGTATATATTCGAAAGACATGCGCCAATTACGAAGTACCAGTTGGTGCTAGACCAGGACCGTAGGCACGAACTCTTGACGCGTCGCTGTACTCTCTACCAAGCGGAGTCACTTGGACAGCAAATGGACTTCCATTGACATGTTGATCTTTGTAGAGAACATTTACCTGATATGGCCCAGGTTCTACAGGTAAGTATTCCACACCACAGGTACCGTCACCATTGTCAACGTAATCAATTTTCGCCTCGGCTGGACCCTCAATGGTAACACTGAGTGGGGCCGGAGGAGCATCTCTGCTATCAATTGTAAAATGAGCCGGCTTAGTGGCAGTTGCTCGACGTAAGCCATCACCATAGGCACGTACAAGACTAGCGGGATCGACACCCAGTTTTGGTGTGTTACACAACTTTCCAACACCTGTAGGTGCGATAGGAGTTTCAGTGACTAATGGTACAGCTGTGGTGTGGAACGGACTACCCTTAATTGGTGTTCCACCGGAATCAATGCTGACTGTATACGGTCCAGGCATAGTTGGTGTAAATGAAGTTGCAAAGCCGTCAACAGTTTCTTCCATAGTGTGAGGCACTCGAAGTCCAGATGGGGCTTTCACAACCACGTTTGGCTTAGGTTTTACACTTCCCACTGGTCCAGCACCCGCGGTAATGATGTCAAACTCGTGTGTTTTACCCACAGGAATAGCTGGTTGTAATATAGGCAGATTTTTAATATGACAGTAGATAACACGCGGTGAAACTAGTAAGAATAAATCTTAAGCACCTAAGTAAATATTGAATTCTATTTTCAAAACGATCAAAGTAACTTACTTAGCATCAATTTATTTGCTTTAAGTATAACTTATGTATATATTCACAATGAAGTATTTAAAAGTCAAGCAAGTTTTACCATTCTCCAATGAGTTTTCTCATCTTACGAAAATATATACAAAATCCAGAAATTCAAGACTATCCAAATAAAGAACAATTCTATCGAGTCCGTGGCGAATTATAGCAGTTGGATTAAAATCTAAATTATTATTATATATACATAGATATGTATATGGTTTTTGCACAGCAATTTAAATGGCAAATTAAATTTATACAGGATAGGAATATAAATAAATGTGTATTTTGATAGTATATCATGCGATATTGTAAGCCCCATATTCGGTCTCGTCCAAACGTTAGAATAATACTATATTCTTGCAACAGTTTTACTATCCTCACTCCCACTTAAAACCTATTGCACACAGATTAAGCAAAGCGGGAATTGAAACTTTCTGCAATATGATGCAAATGAAAACATTGTTGATCCTTCTACAGGCCTGTAAATGTAATCTAAAAAAAACCAGACATCACTGATAAATGTGTATGTAAATTCATATTGTTTACTTATATCTATTTTATAAATGTCAATTTAGATTTAAGTACATTATTAGGTGTGTATAGGTTGTTGTATGTGTGTTTAAGTGTGGATTGCTTGTGTATACATGTGAGTATATGAGAATAGTTATTAAGACTGGATATTGGGACAGACAATATTACATTAGGATGTAAAGTATTGATAGGTAGATCTGTCTTGAGCAAGGATATTAAATTTAACACAAGCTGTCTTTTTTCTGTGAGTATGGCATCAACCCTGAAGATAGGTCTGGAAATGAAGTCTCGAAAATTTGGAGAAAAAATCATAACAGTTTTATTCAATTAAAATTTCAGAAAAACTAATTTCGCACGGCTTCAGGGTGGATGAACAAGTGTGTACCAATCAATCAGGGCTAAAGGCAAGCTGTGCTCCTGGAAAGGTAAATAAATGAAGTTTTTACCGACGCATGATTGCTATTAATTGTCCCACAATAGACTACTGCGGAAACAACATAAAATCTAAATACTTGACAATAACTAAATATTACTTGCATGATGTTGGTACGCATCCAGACATGTTCAGTGGTTATCTATTGGTTAATTGAAAAGACTACTTAGTACAATTATCAACACAAGTAAAACTTAATTATTAAACAATTCATAAAAGTTTCGTCAGAAATGGCAAGTAAATAGACGTTCAAGACCTCAGGTTACTGGCCAAACATAATTTAAATTAAAACAGACGAAAAGGAAGTTGGCTAACAATTTTCTATACATATTTTACAATTTGCCAAAAATCATCTAATAGTAGTATTTGTGTCTTAAAGCAAATTAAACAAGGAGATATTTGCGGTTCTTGCACTACTTGTTGAAATAATTATAGCCGGTATTAGCGCGTAGTGCACACTCGTCGAGTATATAAACGCTAAAAGTAACATGAAAAACGGAAGTGTGTGAAATAAAGAAAATATAATGAGTTGTTCTAATTCAAAATTTTACGATTGAAGTTTAATAACGTGCTTGGGCGTTACCTTGATATAAATAAATTATATAAATTCGATATGCTAATACATTAATAGTAATTTGTTAATAGATAAATTACTAAAATATGATTCAATTTTACAACAATTTTAAATCAACTATTATTGACGTAATTCTTTGATGAAGTTTCACAGAAAAAAACTTACAGGGTTCAAGATTTTCGACGTGAATCTTGCTCATGTCAACGTTAGGCTTAACTGGCACTCGGAAAGGACTTCTAGGTACTTCTTGATTATCGAAGAATACTTGAACGGTGTAGTGCGGCCCGGGTGAGTTTGCCGTATATGTGACCTTGAAGGTACCGTCACGCATATCCTGCGTGTCCATTGGTACGTCACGACCTAACTCGTCAGTAACGCTTATGCCAACATTTCCTATGAAGCAATAGCCAAAACAGTCAATTTGAATTGGTTCGCCATTTATAACAAATTACACAAAGATAGAACTTTTTTTTTAAAAAATTAGATAAATATATGCTTCGTAGAAGATAAAATTGAAAAATTTACTAAAGTTGACAAACTGCAACCCACTTGCATCTGAAATTTGAAGCACTATTGCATTTAAGCATTTTCGCGAAAAAAATATTATGTGGAAACAGTGATGGATGCCACGATTTGCGATCGTGGATTGTCGCTTTGCACATTAAGTTTCGCAGATTTAAGCAAATGTGATATTTTCAGCATTGTACTGTGTATGCGTGATAAGAGGCCTGATGATGATTCCGGAAATGCGGAATCGAAACGTTGCCAGTCAACCAAGATTAGATCGTACCTCATTTCCAGTGGTTGGTATGAACGATGTTGAAGCCTTCGGAGGTCGACTCAGCGCCTAGCCACAACGAAGACGAACACAATACGTACTCGGAGTTGGGGATCAATCGGATCTTTGCGAAACTGATAAGGCAAAGCAACAATTCACGATCGTATATAGTGGCATCCATCACTTTGACGCCCGCACATCGCAAAACTTAAGAAACATTTTGTGGAAACTTTTACTCGTTTCAACGTATTTCGGACAAATCTCGAAGCACTCTTAAATACTTCTCTTTTATAACAACATAGAACTTAACCTGAGCAAAACAATATAAATTTCATATTACCTACATTTCAATCGAATAAATTGGTAATAAATTGTAAATTTATACAATCATTCTGCATCTCGCTGGTGAGCCCCCGATGAAAATATATCAACCTACTAAGTCTGAAAGTAGATTAGCTTGAAAGAGGTTATCGATTTTGTTAAAATTATTGAAGTTGGTTGAATAACTATTTAAATAATGATCCTCTCTCTTTTGGCAAATCTGCAAAAAATGCTTCATTAAAAAAGTTGCGATTCGAAAAGTTTGTAATTTTTTTGTAATTAGCAAAAAATAATTAAATGTTGAATTTTGATGCTCAGTGCTGTCCTTCTTGTTTTGGATTTGACCGCATTTTTCTTATGCGGGACAATTGATAGCACTCCTTGTTCGGTATACATTAGAGTACTAGAGATTAGATATGAAGACCGGATATTAGGGCAGGCAATAAACAATACTTTAGGAATTTAAAATAAACATAAATAGATCGGTCTTGAATAAGGATACCACATTTGACACAAGTTGTTTTTTCCAGTGCGTATGACGTCATCCCTGACGATGGGATTGGAAATGAGGTCCCGAAAATTTGGAAAAAAAGAATGGAAAATCTTTTTCCAACGTCATTTTTAAACAGGCAGCTGATTGAGAACTTCAAAATGAAGGGAACAGTGAGAACCCATCTATTAAGGCCAATAATCGGTGCACCTGGAAATGTACGAGTGCTATCAATTATCAAATAAAACCAATTGAATTTTTAAAATTACTTACTTTTCCTATAAATTCATCAGTTACAAGTTAGAACGATAAATTCTATAAAGAGAGTACAAAGCATCAATTCTCTGAAATAGGGCAAATTTGATGCACGAGTTTAAATAAAATTAAGTATCATATCTGGTTTGAAGTAATGCTTGTTATGTATTTTTTTATCAGAAAAACAATCTCAAAATCTATTGCGTACAAGGTATTGTGTAACTAGTCAAATTTGGTTCAAATAGGACCAGAAGGATAAACCAAGGCACTAGTTGAACACATTACCTAATGAACAACTGCATATATATTAGGTTTCCGCAACAAACAATATATAACTATGAAAATCGACACAACCTTAGCATCAAATAAATTTTAACCGAAATGAGAATAAATTTTAAGTATAATGCTTCCCAGATGATAGGATATTGAAAATGTACTGCTGAAAAATAAATACCAAGACTTACTTAAAATAGTTTTTCCTCATAAACATCTTTTTCAAATAATGAAATGTACAAACAAACACACACAAACACAAACACACACACACACATATATATATATATATATATATATATATATATTTATATACATATATTTAAATATATGTATATGATGAAATCATAATTGTTTGTTCATACTGTGTATATTAAACGTCATATTTTGTTTATGAAAAGGAAACACATTTAATAATCAAGTGTATGGTCCGTGAGAATAATAGACGATTTATTTAAACATTACATAAATAAAGATCTAAATCTATCAGTTATATCGATTCTGGGCGACAATTTGTTTAAATGAATCAGAACTAGTCTCATTTTCAGATTTACTTGAATTGCTTTGCGTTGGTTAGTCGATTTTTGGTGGCTACTTGCGTCTCGATTTGTGAGTGCGTGTGTGTTTGTGTCTGTATTCATGTTTTTTGTGTGTAACGGTCGTTATAATGAAACCACAAAGTGATGCTTGAGGTCTGGTTATCTCTGTTTTGATAGATTGAGCTTTGACTAAATGTTCGCTTTCGGGAATATGATTTGTACAAATATTTTATCACGAATGGTGTCTTTCGTTTCATTTTTTCTTCTTGATAACAGCACAGGGTGAGCGGTTTGCAGGGTTGATCCCTCATATTGTTATGAAATTTCTGTCACCGATAAAATGGTAGTAATGCCGTACTCGCAGCTGTTTTTTCTTCGGTTTGTTGTCAATCCAACCAGATTCCGATGCAGACATGCCCAGATTCGAGCCCTGTCGGCGGCAAATTCTGGACGGTAGGTAATGAGTTCCCGATAAGGACGAAACCGGTCTATAGGATGAATTTCATTTTCTACACTTTACAATACATAGATTATAATGACATATGTATTTACATAGTGAGTCAGGTGTTTATATCAAGATCGCAACGTTATTAAAAGTAAGTTCAATCGACTTGTTGTTGAGGCTGATCTAATGGGGTTTTGGGCTTGCCCGGACGCTAGTGACATGCTGTTGGGAGGAGTGATTCGAGTGAAATATCACGTTGGTGGAAATTATGTTTAGGCCGGGTGATTGTTGTTTTATATAAATGGCTTCGTAAATTTATAGCAACTTTTCGGACTTCGCTTTGTGTTGAACTGAGAATTTCTTTAAATTTGCTATGCCACGTTTCAAATATATGCTCTGAAATAACTGGTTTTAATGACAATAAACATGCTATGAAGGATATGAATAGAATTGGTAAATGATTAATGTAGTTCAACATAATGATTCTCCGTTTACTCAAATGGATGTTAATTTTTATATTACCGCAATTAACCCTAGGAGTTTTATTTAATCGCCGCATAATTTCAGCTGTTGCTGGTAGGTTGCCTGTAATACACATGTCTAGAAAATAACTTTTTTTGTATACTCTATATTATGCATCCGACACGGTTTAATGTTGACATCTTAAAATCACTAGAGTTATTTGCTAATTAGAAAAAATTCCTCATTTGACCTAGCTCGTTCTTGATCTTGTGCTCAGATAAAATCTTCCTGGCTCGATTAGCTAGGTAAATAGTTATGTTAATATTGTGAGATTTTGTCATACAATTGTTTTAATTGATGTAATGCCCAGTGACCGTAGGTTTTCTAAGTAACGACATTTTCAGATCACTATTATATTCACGTGTAATTTTGATGATTATGGTCAGAAAACTGTTGAAATTGTATGACAGATATCCTTTCTATGTTTGCGCAGTGCGAGCTTCAAGTGTTGAATCTCCGCGATATGCCTTCGCGGGTTGTCGCTTTGCACTATCAGTTTCGCAAAGATCCGATTGATCTCCGTTTCCAAGTACGCATAGATTTTGTCTTCTTTTTAGTTGGGTGCAGATTCGTCTCTGTCTTCCGAAGGTTCAACATAATTCATACGAACCACTCGAAATGGGGTACGATCTAATCTTCGTTTACTGGCGACGTTTCGATTCGGAATTTGATGTCTATATCAGCTTCATTGGCTTATTTCATGATTTAATCTGGGTCTGCTGCTTCTGTGTTGACCAACAGTAGATCACCTATATACCTTATTTAAAGTACGCACAGGCAAATGATATGTTGCCGGGTTGTTTGTTCAAGATTAGGCATATGAACTTCTTCCAGGAGTGATGAAATGCAGGTTTTCATAACGGAACCATCAAACAGTCGGAATTATTTACCTTCTCATTAAAATTGCATTCTTTAGTACATGCCATTTTGTGGAATATGAAGATCGTTAAGGCATAGAGAAATATAATAAAACTCGTTTTTGCTTAAATCACAAAAATACTGTTTTATTATTTGTGGAATTATCATAATGAAAAGTCATGTGAATCCATTTAGTTTTCATAGATATTTTGCTACTTCAGTTCATCTGCTAGCTCGAAAGAGTCCTTAATGGCGATTTAGTTGATGATAATTCTTAGTGATTGAAGTAAATTGAAGGAGAACTGTGCTGGATTTTTTACAGTGTTATAATCATGGAAATAAGGTGTGCCTTTAGCGGAGCTTCTACGGTTGTCATGTTTGTCTGTTCATTCATAATCTCGTTCATGGACTCACTATAAGCATCGACTTCAAGAACAATAACTCCAGATTCTGCGTCGAGTCTGGATAGTCCTACATTATTATATAATTGTAGTTTAATTAATCTATGTGTGTTCTTTTTAAGGATTTGACTAACTTAGAAATTCTTCAAATATACTTCTAGTACGCGGACTACCTCTGCTTTCCATCCTTACCCGTTGAATGCTTGTGAGACGATGGTGGTTAGAGAAGCTTTCAGCTACAGTCAGGATGTGAAAAATCTCACGTTCTCTTAATCGCCACTTGAAGATGCCTACTTTGGTTCCTTAATGGGATTCTTCTTCCTGATGTTTTTTAAAAAAGGACAACCTTGGGTTAATTTTAACTAAGCGTATCAAGGTTGGTAGGAAACTGTTGTTTGCCAGGGAATTTGTTCCGATCTCTTGTGATGTCTTTTATTTTTGTACGGTAACATACACATTGGACGCACGAACAGCGTTTGACTAGCAACGCCCAACAAAAATTTACCGTAGAGATTGGCTTCACATTGCGTGGAACTGTAAGGCGAATTAGCCTTCTCGAAGCGTATATTTGAAACGGGGCACACAGCCAATTAACGAATTTCTCATTTACACAAAGACCAGAGTCCGAAAAATTATTATAAATATATGAATTCCTTTTTATAAAATACAATCATCCGACCTAAGCGGTGAAAAATTACGACCACCATGATATTTTACTCGACTGGTCACGTATCACACAAATCAACAATATTCGTGCCTCCAGACGAGCCCGAGCATCTATTAAACTAGCATCATCAAAAATTCGATCGGATTGGCAACTAGCTAAAGTTAAAACAGCTGCGCAAATTGCATCAACATCATCATCATCATCATCATCAACAACAACAACAACAACAACAACAACAGCAGTGATAGAAATTATACAACAAGATGAGCGATCAACACT
>JAQBSW010006243.1:0-50231 GCA_029291075.1 Eudiplozoon nipponicum | reverse complement strand
TCTGACCAAGTTACATTAGTTAGTATATAACTAAAAATTGTGTGCAGTGTAGTGTGCGGCATGATGGCTCAGTGGTTAGAGCACCAGATTCTGAAGCAGACGTGCGCAAGTTCGAGTCCGGTCCGCGGCAAATCCTGGCCGGTATATGATGAGTTCCCAATTAGTACGAAAATGGTCTACTGGATGAATTGCCTTCTTTACACTATACAATTCTTAGTTTATACTGACATTTGTAAATAATTTATGGATCAGGTGTTTATATCAAGACCGCAACCTTGATTATAATAACTATTATCACCGCCCGCGCAACCAATGTTCGTTTAATTATATAAATGTTCATTTCAATTTCACTTCCCCATGTAGTGTTGTGTCCGTTCAGTAATAAAAGATTGGGGATGGTTAGTTGGAACTTTGGGTCTAAATGGATATCATATGACAAACAAATCTTTAAATTCAGGTCAGAAAAATTGTAGATGAATCAAATTTGTACGCTCTGCATAGAACAATTTATTTTTGTCTAGGTACATGTCTGTCTCTTGAGTGTTAGTTTATGCATCATTAAGTAATTTGTTTAAGGAATGTTCAGGTGAGCAGTCTTTTCTATATAAGTCAATGTGATTTTTATCTTCATTTTTTGAAAATCATAATACTGATAAGTTATAAATGATTTAGCACACCCGGCGAGATCAGACTGAAGCGCTGGGCCGAGTTTTGCTTCTGTAGAGTTAAAGCTGTGGGAGAAGTTAGGTTTGATTATTTTTGTTTTAGAATAATAATAATAACTAGAATATATATTTCCTGAAGAAAATGTGGGTGTGGCTTGCAGAGGCCAAACTCGGCCTTCAGTTGCTATCCAGGGTGGCTGCTGTGTTAAACGGGCTTATTGCTAGAGTGTTGCAATGAGGTTCCTAGGTTACTTGGTGTGGTTTTTAGGGTCCCCAATATGGTAGCTTACTAGGAAAATTGGATTTTTGCAGTTTACATTTTAGACATTGCTTAGACAATTTTCTGTAACAAACAAATCCTTTAACTCAGGTCTCTCTGTATAGATGCTCTAAAAAAACACCATCACATGCTTCATGCATGTAAACAAATAATTGCTTAATTTACAAATATACTCCACTTTAACAAACAAAACATTAAACTCAGGTCAGAAAAACTGTAATCGGTTGTTTCGTAATGTAAACGAATCAAATTACTACGATCCGTCAAAGTTGGCCGCAATGCATTGTCTACGGGATTTTTCGGGCGATATTTCGCCCGGTGTGCGAACATCGTACGTCCGATCGCTTGCAAAGGTCACAAAGGTTATAAAGCCGCAGAATTTGACATCTTTGCGAGTCTCTGACAAAAACTGCGGGACTAGTTACGCGCCAAAGTTTGTACATAAGTAAATTAAGAGTAATAATAATAATAATATGGTGCATAGTTATAATGTGCTTGGCCTTCAGCAATCACCACTAACAAGCAAATTGAATATGGGACGATCTGTTGAAGCAGAATTATTTCTTTACGCCATTTGCATTGTTAACGTACTCCATTTAATTCATTTTTTGTAATATGTGCGAAATATTTCATTTCATTTAAATTCAAGAACGCAGAAGATGTCTTGCCAGATGTCCCATACGAAACTTTGTACTGATCTGAAGAAAATGTCGAACTTAACTGGTTCCGTTTGGCGAAACAGAAATGGAACACCTTGCATTGAAAAGCCGGCATTTTCCTACATTTCTATTATATGCTTGGCAATTGCTAAATCAGACAAACAGGAAATTTCTCTTGCTGAAATATTTCAATTTATGAAAGAAAACTTTCCATATTACAAGAACTCTAAAGGGAATTGGCAGGTAATTTATATTAACATTAATTATTTGTTTGCATTAAACTTTTAAAAAATTCTATGGCTATATTTACAGCATTCATTGCCTTATGCTCCTGAGTTACGAGATTTGGAAAAAGTACTTTTTTTAAATTAGTATTAGGCATCGACGAAAAAGTAAATTATTGTCGTTCCTATTAAGATTTCGGACGAAAACCACGAGAAATAGGTATAATTCTAATATAAAATATGTTTTATGCCCATTAGTGATTGATTAGAGAGTACTGCATGATATTTGAAGTCGACTTTAATTTTGGGCAACAACTTAAAATCATCATCATCATGCCCAGCCATACAAAAACGAAAAGTTACTAATGTTTCACTGCCATATAACCATGAGAATTGAACATTGTAATTCGTATTTTTCATGGTTATATGTTGACTGTAAAAGAACAATAGGTCATCCATTCATATTGAGAATGGTTTGTATACAAAATTATTCTTCTCAGATAGTACACCGACCAATGCTGATGTGTTCTATCTGCCCATATGTCTGTTAAAGTTTCCTTCAGCACCCGAAACTTGCCGTTCGCGTCTGACACGCTTGCTCTGATTGAGTCAAACACATTTAGCAATAAGTTACTGCACAGTTCCACCAAACTTGGGGGTTCACATGAAACGCCATGATA
Source organism: Eudiplozoon nipponicum (assembly GCA_029291075.1). Taxonomy (NCBI): domain Eukaryota; kingdom Metazoa; phylum Platyhelminthes; class Monogenea; order Mazocraeidea; family Diplozoidae; genus Eudiplozoon; species Eudiplozoon nipponicum. Next base: position 47,723 of record JAQBSW010006243.1, on the reverse strand, counting down.
GCTGTCCCGTTTAGAGCCGCAATATGCTGAAATGTTGTACGCTTTAGAGACCTACAATACATTGAACTAAATTCTGTCCTCAAATTTAATATTAGCTTCCATTTTAATCACACTTAAGTATATACTTAATTAATCTAGTAACAGGCGAAGGACTATGTACTTCTTACACCATACACTGCACCCAAATATATAGCCTGGAAGGAGATTAGATCTAAAGTTGAATAAACATCATATCACATTATGTCTCGGAGCAGAGTACTCATAGTTTGTGCGTGAACACATTTGGCACAATGATTTCGTTTCCATGCATGAATGAAGCCATTTATAATGGTAGAATTGGATTATTGTTGAAATTTCTAACATGCACTAAGCGTTACATAACTTGGTAAATGCAGCTCATTCATCAGATTATTTTTATTATTATATATTATTACTATTAATATGGCTCTTCATGGAAACAGAGGCATTTCGCTACTTTAATCAAATTTGCGATCTTGATATAAACAACTGACCCATTATGTGCATTATGTTTACTTCAAGCTCGCAAAATTGATTTAAAGAATTGTTACCACCACCCGCGCAATCATTTATTGTTAAATTGTATTGCTTATATATTTTTATGTGGCGAAAGATGCAAACAGTTAATGTTCTTGACTGCAGTCAAGTTCAATTTATGCGAGACTGTTAGAGGTGTGAGCCGCATATGTAAATTTGATTTCCATATATATTTAATGCAGTTTGATCCTCGATAGTCAGTTTGCCGTCGTGCTCTGATTATGATCATGGAAGGTCGAAACAAGTCAGTGCGTTGAGACTGGCGGTAGTTTCGTTATGTTGTTCGACGTCTGATTAAATACAATGGGATTTTTAAAAATGGCTCATTCAATCACGGACCCATTACACGCATAAACTTTTCAGTGAAAAGAAAGAATCAAACACGCATATATATATATATATATATATATATATATATATATATATATATATATAATGGGAATAGTGCTTGTATCAATAGCGAAAACTTGATTTCAGAACTGATATCACTGCCCGTGTCAGCAAAATTCAAGATTTTCGGATGATGCGTACCCTTTAAAATGTATTTTGACACATAAGGTCTTCTGGTCAGCTACGATTGAATTGCATTTTTGTCGTTGTCCACGTTTTATTTTTGATTCAACAAAATTTTTGAGGTTACTCATGCGAAGAAAATTTCTCCTTTCGATATATATATATATATATATATATATATATACATATATACCTTTTAGATTGCCATCTTCCAGTCTCGATAGCTATTTGTAAAGAAAAGTCAATGTGTTAGACTGAGGGCTTTCGTACACGCTAGTAGACTGAATTTTAACATATTTAAGCATATCATATGTATCGACATCTCCTTTTTTGATCATGGAAGTATCATCTATTATATATATGGCATTATTTTATTAGCCCGGATTTGTCCCGATAGAATACGAATGCATGAGCTAGGTGACATCCTAACAAACCTCCCACGTTCACTTTATCTACTTGCGTAATTTATTGATCAATGAAGTTGAAATGAACATTTTTAGTCCACATACTGATTTCGAAATAAGGATGCAACCGGTCTACTGAAAGAATTGCCTATTCTATACTATAGATTACTTATTTTTAACTGAAAATGTACACACTTTAGGATTAAGATTCAATGGTCAGTCAGGTTTAAACTCTGCCATCCATGAATTTATGCGTGTATATACACACACTTAGAAAATTAAGCAAATGTTGCTTTTGTATGTATATTTTCGCATTATTTAATGGATATTTTGTATTTGCTTTCATTTTGTCTGCTGAAGAACTCCATAAGACACACGTTGTCCTTTAACAGGCATTTCGAGAATGTTCGACATAAGAAGGGCGAACGCAGAAAAGGAGGATATTGGCGTGTACGCGCAAGTGAATTCGATTGGATGCAAACACATTTAGCCAAGTTTCAGAACCAGATAATAAAAAATCAAGAATGTGGTCAATATGCTGATATGATGCACATTGAACCAGAAACAGCATTCTCGCCTCCTGGAGAGGTAAATAATTTTCCCTATGGCATTTTTATTTGAAATCCAATTTGCTGTAAAATATTTTGTGTGGAAAATCAGTGATGAATTTATGCATATAAATACTATCATTGAGATACAAAATATAAAGACTGCCATTGTAGATTTTTCTTTAATAATCCTTGGTAATACGCCTTTAAATCAACCCCTCCGACAGGCTATTATGGTATCAACGGAAACACAAGAGTATAAGGTCAGCTAACTGTTGTTGTTGATAACAGTCAGTTAAGGTAAACCCATTGCGTTTGTTGGTGTAGACTTAAGTTACTGAACTCTTCAAATCTAGGTGGTAGACTGGATAGGACAACAATCTGCAAGGTACACGTGCGCAGGTTCGAACCCTGACCTCGGGAATTTGTTGGAAAATTCGTAAAGAGTAACCATTAAAAATGAAGCCTGTCTACTTGATTAAGTACCTTTTTTACATTATTCAATTTTAATTTTATATTGCAAAATGTACGTATGTAATGGGACTGGTGTTTACAGCGGGATCGCTCTCTTGAATGAACTAATGGCTTTCGTCGCACGTTGAATAACATAAAAGTTTAATTCATTAACGTTTGCTCGAGTAGGATATTGTCTGTTTTACAATGGAATATTGGGCGTGGGTTGCTGGAATGTTATGTTTGAATGATGTCATCTAGTCTCCACGTAATTAGAGGCAGAGCAAACAAGCTATTCTTAATATATAAGTGAAATCACATGCAATTACTTGTCTGTGTGGCCGATTGGTTAGAGCAACAGCCTGTAAAGTACACGCACATAAGTTCGAGCTTTATCCGTGTGAAATAATCTTCAATTTTATGAAAACCATAAGACTGATCAGTCAGAAAAGTGATATCACACCCCGCCAGATCAGTCTGAAGCGCTTGACCCAGTTTGGAGTCTGTAGAATAAAAGCTCTAGATGGAGTTAGGGTTGATAATTTGAGTCTCAGAATAATAACAATCATATTAAGTTTAAACAGAATATCAGAAATTTGACTTTCTCAAGCCAAATTACTAACGTAATCTGAATAAACTCCTAAGGTCAGTTCTTCTTTGTAATAAATTAATTACTAGTAAAATTGGATTTTTACAGTTACAAATTTGACATTTTCTGTAACAAACAAATCTTTAAAGTCAGGTGAGAAAAATTGTAAACGAATCAAATTTTTGCGTCCTGTATGGAACACTTTATTTCTGTCTGAGTACATCTCTGTCTTTTGAGTGTTAGTTTAGGCATCGGTAAGTAAATTGTTTACGGAATGTTTAGGTGAGCAGTCTTTTTATTATAAGTCTATGGGATTTTTATGATTCTTTATCTTTATTTTTATGAAGAGAATAAGACTGATTGATTAGCAAAGATATAGCACACCCGGTCAGATCAGTCTGAAGCGCAGGGCCGATTTTGGAGTCTGTAGAGTTAAAGCTTTAGAAGGAGTTAGAGTTGATAATTTTAGTCTTAGAATAATAATAATAATAATAAGTTTAAATAAAGTTTCAAAAAGTTGGATATCTCAAGCTAAATTAATAACGTAAACTGAATAAACTGCTAAGGTCGATTCTTTTTTGTAATTAATTGTTTACTAGGAAATTTAGATTTTTACAGTTTACATATTAGACTTGCTTAGACCATTTTCTGTAAAAAAACAAATCTTTAAAGTCTGGTCAGAAAAATTGTAAATGAATCAAATTTGTACGCTCTGCATAGAACACCTTATTTCTGACTGAGTAAATCTCTGTCTCTTGGATGTTAGTTTATGCATCGTTAAGTAATTTGTTTGCGGATTTTTCAGGTGAGCAGTGTCTTCTGAATATAAGTCTATGGGATTTTTATGATATATAATCTTAATTTTTATGAAACACATAAGATTGATCAGTTAGGAAAGATATAGTACAACAGGCCAGATCATTCTGCTGCGCTGGGCCGAGTTTGGAGTCTGTAGATTTAAAGCTCTATGCTTTATATATGTTAACTTAAGACTTCTTAATGTTAATGACTTTAAGATACCGACTTTCATACGTTACGGGTGATTAGACTTGAAATTAAGAAAGATTTCTGAATAAGTATCCTTCCTATAAATATCTCTTCCCAATTTCTGACCATTTCTAATTAATTGGACATCCCAATATGGTAATTCACCTGATGATTCCTTTTCTTAGGTAAATTGGAGTTCGCTCAATCGATTAGCTTAATTTAAGAAATTTACTATTTCCTTATGACCATGGTTCCAGATTATTAATATTTCATCCAAGAAACGTAGGTGCAATTTTGGTTTCAATAGAGCCTTGTCCAACAGATTATCTTCTAAATAATGCATAAAGATATAAGCTATTGGGACCGACAAAGGTTGTCCCATAAAAACGCCTCGAATTTGCTTATAAAAGTCCTTCCGAAATTTAAAATAAGTGGAGAACACATCATCTCCATGACTTGTCCTATCGTCATTTTGCTTCCTTCTAATTTTACCGGGTGATCAACTAGGAAACGCTTAAAACAATCCAGAGTCTCAGACACTGGTATATTCGTGTATATATTGTTACTACACCTAAGCTTACTAATATATCCTATTCATCTTGTACATATTTATCAACCATTTCAACCAAATTATATGAATTTAGCAAGATATGTTTTAAGAAATAGGAATATTTTCTTATTCTATGGCACAAACTTTGAAAGTTTATATGTTTGGGAGTGTTGTTCATTCATTGTAATTCTTAAAGTATAACCTGGCTTAAGCACTTTAATTAAACCATAAACTCCGGGTTTATCTCTTTGAATGAGAGTGTTACCATGCGTCGAAACCAATTCTTCATTATTAATTATATTATTGATTAATCATTTTAAATGCCATTGTAACTTATCAGTAGGGTCTTTTGTTATTTTAATGTATACGTCAGCATTACTTAACTGTTCTGTCATTTTATTGTTATAATCGGATTGATTCATCAGAACTGTAGCTCCTCCTTTATCTGCCTTTAGACATATAACATTATTTGATGCGAAATCCGTTCTGAGACGTCTGATTTCATAGTTGGGCTTAACTTTATCCTCTTGGTGTGTTCAAACCATTGAGGCAATGTTTAATTCAAATTTCATCCTATCCTTATCCGAAAGAATTTGTGCCATTTTGACAGCCTCAGTAATTAATTCATTTCTAACCGATCTTTCATTTGGAAAAGCCATGTTTAAACCACGGTTGAATAGTTCACCTTGATCATTCTTAAGATTTAATGTTGATAAGTTTTCTATTCTATTAGTCCCGATTAAATTATCACAATCTTGGGGTCTATAAATTCCCAAGTCAGCTAGTTTTTTATCATGTCTAATTCTTACTTTTTTATTTCTCTATTGCGGGCTTTATCACTGAAATCCTCAATGCATTTAAAGTTTGTGTGCTTCAAGTAACCACTAATTTCATTATATTTAACCATGCATCGAACAACGTAGCTGATTAGTTCAGTTGTGACCAGAAGGATAAACCAAAGGCAGCATGAACGGAAAGTATAATCTCATTCACATTCGTTTCGTGCTTACTGGCGACTCATCAGTAGGAGCCGGTATTACGCCCTTTAACCACTATATATTTGGTAGAAGTATGTGGAATAATAGGACGGTACAATCTCCTAGACGAATGTGTAAACCTGTAATAGTGAAGCTAACATAATCTAAAGTCAACGGTACCGTCCTCTTATTCCACATTCTTCTACCAAATATATAGTGGTTAAAGGGCGTAATACCGGCTCCAACTGATGAGACGCCAGTAAGCACGAAACGAATGTGAATGAGATTATACTTTCCGTTCATGCTGCCTTTGGTTTATCCTTCTGGTCACAACTGAACTAATTTGTTACTAGGTTCGCAAAACCTAATACATACTTGCATATATATTAGGTCTTCGCAACAAACAGTATTTAACTGTAATATATTGAATTGAATAATGTCATGCTTACCGCGAAATGTGATAACTGATATCGATGAAGGCCAGAGTGTATGGTTTAACTGGAGTAACAGGTGTTCGGAAATTGTTGTAATTCTCAATTTGGGTGAACTTTAGCATAAATTTATATCCATCAGGTTGTTATCATGTACCGACTCGAAAACCATTGTGTTAGTATCCGGTACTCATCGATTTAAAAAAGGTATCAGTTACTAACACAATAGCCATAGTGTTAGTATTCTTTACAGACTCGGTATATATATTATAAAGTGTGAGTTAGCATTGAAGTCGTATTGTGATATAAATGTATCTGTTAGAGAACTTGCCTTATCGTAAAAATATTATCTATACAACCTCGTCCTGCGCGGAATCCGGCCTGTTTTTCTCTTATATGTGATTCACGTGATGCGCAAAACGACGTAGGATAATCGAAGCAAATATCCTTGATACAACCGGAGTCAAACTTATACCACGATGGTTATCGCACGAATTACGATTGCCGTTTTTGAAGATAGGAATGATGGTCGACTCATTCCAGTCAAGTGGTACGGCATTTTTATTTCATATTGTAAGAAAAGGTTTTGTCAACGCTCCTGAAATTATATCGCCACCGTCCTTAAACAGTCCTGGAAGCAAATCATCGGGGCCTGCGGCTTTGGGGCGTTTAAGAGATAGGATTGCATCGCGTACTTCTAACTCGGATGGTTCTTCGCGACTGACATTCCAAACTGTTGATGCAGACATGCTTTCGGGAATTGGAACTGACGCGGGTGGCCAAGAAAATTGATCTCTAAAGTGTTCAGCCCACATGTCAAGACGACTTATTTTATCGGTTATTAAATCGTTGTTACTCTCATTTATAGTTTCACTAACTTTTAATTTTCTGGGATCTGGTTATTTGGAACAAACAGCCACTATTACCTTCTTCAGCCTTTCTGGCCGAAACGTTTTCGAGATCGACCTTTAGACTGCGCTTATGTTGGCGTCTTATATTGCGACGGGTATTATTATGAGTCGAGCCAGGTGGAATTTGGCGCCTTATTTCGAGTATCTCCATTGATTTTACAGAGAGCCAGTGATTAATTCTACGGGGGCCCGCAATGCCACATACAGTAGTACCTGCATTGTGCATAGTGGAACATATCTTGGACCAAAGTATTTTCGGATTTTCGCCATTCAGACCAGTTAGATTAGCCTTTAGAATATTGTCATGATTTTGACGGAAGGATGGTTGTTCGAGTTTGCCTACATCAATTTGTGGTTTATTCTGAATGATTTTCTCGAAAAATTGTAGTGCAAATCTACAACGAATAAGTGCATGGTCCGAGTCGACATAAGTGTTCCAAAAAGAACGACAATCCTGGATGCAACCACGCCATCTATAACTAACTGCTAAATGATCTATTTGAGTCCATTGTTGTCCGGGTGCTGGAGGACGCCATGTAGCACAACGTCTAAGACTACGTCTGAAGTTGGTACTAATTAAATATAGTCTATGTTCAGAGCAGCTATCCAAAAGCTGTTCACCATTATCGTTGCGAGTCGAGCTTAGAGTTTATCTTCCACCTAATTGAAATTCTGTGTTATTTAAACGCCCTACTTGAGCATTCATGTCACCCATAAACAGAACTATATCCGAACTTCGTGCTTTACTTAGTAAAAAGTGTCCTTGCATTCTTCCGTGCTTCAATCGGTAGGAGCGTATGCAGATACAACGAAGAGACAACGGTTATATCGGGTTTTTGCTTTGATTTTGGTCGATGTATTTAAACGTACCGCACCCAATCGACTATATACATATATATATATATATATATATATATATATATATATATATATATATATATATATTCATTGTACCCTTCTTATGTGCAAAAACAAAAAGAAATTTTATCAGATATAAGAAAATTTTCTTTCGCATGGTCTTCTCAAATATCTACTAATGAATATATCTTTATATATAAATTGGAAAGCAAAACAAGATAGAAATATGTGAACATAGAGAGAGTGTGAAAATCGAAAACCAATCAATTGCGTGCGTCACATGCAATTAAAGATCATCAATGCTTGTACGTGGTTCTTCTGCTTGCACAAATCCGGCTGCAATTTGTTTATCCGTAGGGCTTCGTAGGTGGCTAGCTCCCTTTTGTTTTTGCCTTTAGTAATTACTTTGACTGCTATATCTGGAGAACATACGTGCGATGTTTCGATTATGTGTATGAGCCATTTGATTTAAAACAGACGTTTAAGTTACAATGTTCTCTCATTCGAGTAATTAACCGTCTGATCGATCGGCCTACGTAAGTTTATCGACAACTTGCTCATGAATATTGGTAGAAAATATTTGATACCGACATTAGCGGCTGTTTCTCTTTGATTGCTGGTAAAGGCAAGTTTGTTAGCCTAAATAGTACTCGTAGTTTAGCTGCATTAAATGTGCGTGTCAATACTGCTACAACATTTTTTGTGCCATTCGGGAAACTGCATCCCTCTTAAAAGGGATGTTTTGGTAGAATCTTTTCATTAACTAGGAAAATTGGATTTTTACAGTTTAAATATTTGACATTGTTTATTCTATTTGCTGTAACAAACAAAACTTTTAATGTTAGGTAATAAAAATTTTAAACGAATCAAATTTGTACGCTCTTCATAGAACACATTATTTCTGTCTGCATACATCTCTGTCTCATTGGTGTTAGTTTATGCATCGTTAAGTAATTTATTTACAAGAATGTTCAGGTGAGCAGAGTCTTTTCAATATAAGTCTATGGAATTTTTATGAAATTAATCTTCAATTTCATGTAAACGATAATACTGATCAGTTAGAAAAGTTATAGCACACCCGGCCATATCAATCTGAAGCGCTGGGCCGAGTTCGGAGTCTGTATAGTTAAAGCTCTAGGAGGAGATATAGTTGATAATTTTAGTCTCAGAATAATAATATTATTATTATTATTAATAAGTTTTAATATAATATCAGTAAGTTGGCTCTTACAAGCCAAATTACTAACGTAAACTGAATAAAGTCGAAAGGTCAATTCCTCTTTGTAATTAATTAACTACTAGGAAAACTGGATTTTTACATTGCTTGTTCTATTTTCTGTAACAAACAAGTCTTTAAAGTCAGGAAAGAAAAATTCTAAAAGAATCAAATTTGTACGCTCTGTATAGAACACTTTATTTCTGTCTGAGTGCATCTTAGTCGCTCTGGTGTTAGTTTATACATCGTGAAATAATTTGTTAACGGAAAGTTTAGGTGAGCAGAATCTTTTCAATATAGGTCTATGGGACTTTTATGATATTTAATCTTCATTTTTAAGAAAACCATAAGTTTGACCAGTTCGAAAAGATATAGCAAACCCGGCTAGATCAGTCTGAAGCGCTGTGGCGAGTTTGGAGTCTGTAGAGTTAAAGCTGTAGGAGGAGATAGAATTGATAATTTTAGTCTCAGAATAATAATAATAATAATAATAATAATAATAAGTATCAATAGAATATCAGAAATTTGACTTTCTCAAGCCAAATTACTAACGTAATCTGAATAAACTCCTAAGGTCAGTTCTTCTTTGTAATTAATTAATTACTAGGAAAATTGGATTTTTACAGTTTACAAATTTGGCATTGTTTAGTCCATTTTCTGTAACAAACAAATCTTTAAAGTCAGGTCAGAAAAATTGTAAACGAATCAAATTTTTGCGTCCTGTATGGAACACTTTATTTCTGTCTGAGTACATCTTTATCTCTCGGATTTTATTTTATGCATCGTTAAGTAATTTGTTTACGGAATGGTCAGGTGAATAAATTTTCCAACAGTCTAAATTAACTAATTCTGGCTTTATGTTTCTTTTGTTGTGTAAAATCCTTATACTTCAACAGCAACAATATCTACAAATGGAGCAACTGTATATGGAACCTAATGCAACTTCTGTGCCCCATTGTGAGGTAAATACTTTTCTTATAAACGTATGATGAAAACTGTCACTTGCTCTTAAAATATATTTTTCTAAAGAGTATGTAATATTTTTGCCTATGTATTTGATCATTGTACTTACATGACCGATAAGGGTTTATTGCTGTTTTGATAAAGCCCATGGTTTAACCAATCATAATCGGAGGACTGAATTAATCTTTCAGATTGTGCCCTTTTCCTGTTCTCGATAAAATTTAAACATTCATCTCGTGCAATTCTGCTCATTAAATATTATCATTCGGATTGAGTCTTATTTTGGTAATTTATTGTCGTTATTTAATTTACTCCATTATTGCTGATTTGTACATTTTGGTATCCTTGTATTGCGCCAATAAGTAAATGTGCGAAATTTTTTTAAAAGAACGCACTTGATTTGCTCAAAGACAAACAGGAACTACGGGTTTTCTAATTTGCGCACAATTGCGAAAATTTCACTCCTTAAATGTTACTCAAATGTGCCAATCTACTTACTTCATAGTGTTTGCTAAGCTAGTGCGAAATGATAAGGCAAATGGAGACAAACATCGATAGAATCGACTAGAGAAACCATATTTGTCAACAATGAATTTCAATAAGCTTCAAATTATGGTTGGATGAACATCTGCTCGATTACTGCTTACGTATTATCATGAAATATTTTGGTGATGCGCATTTAAAAAATTGGTTTATCATTCTAATTTGATTTTGCTTATTATAAGGGCAATGTACTTAAAACTATGTAACACTTTATATAACAGTTAATAAAGAAAAATTTATTTTAAAATATTGCAGAAATTCCAAATGCACATTATACTGATTCAAGCAGTTGTAGATTAAGTGTTTGAAAATTGGTACCAGATTAAAATGGTTGACATAAAACATGTGGTATTTTATATATCGGATATGTTAGATGTTATAAATAATTCTTAATATTTTATCATTTTACGTTCTCCATCTATATGTCTAAATCTCCCAACATTTTATTATTTAAAATTCTGAATTTTGCTTACATTGTAGCATGTCTTATATGCAAACTCGTATATACCTCAACAGCAAAATGAACTACAAATCGAAACGCAGCAAATATACCAAGAGCAATCACAAAATAGCCTGATAAACTTGGAGGAATGGCGTAATCAGAAAGGAGAAATTCTGAATACGGAACCGAAAGCAATGTTCGTGCCACAAGGGGAGGTAAATGATTTTTTTATATTTGTGTGTCGAAAATTTTAATTTTCTCTAAAAATAATTTAGCTTTTCTTAACTGTATGAAAAATTCTTGCGTTTTTATTCAATCGTTATACTTAAGGCAAAATAATAGCTTATTATATTTGTTATGGCGCCTATATTTTAACAGGTCTTAAGAGTTTGGTTGAATTAACGTTCTGATGGCGTATTTATCTTATGTTTTGAATTATAAATGAACCTACATCTCGTGCAATTTTGCATTCTATTTAATCCAATTTGCACAATGTCGTAATATTTGAAATCTTGCATCAATGTAAAAACGTACTTATTGCGGTTGTGTATATTTAAACATTCATTTCGTCCAGTGGTGTAAATCTTTGCCTTAAACTAAAATAAATACTTATTAATGGTGTGTATACTTAGCTCCCATTTTATTAAGCATACAGGCATATATTCTAAATGCATTAAAATATTTTTAAAGATTTTGAACAAGTTTTATTAACACAGAATGCCTTTGATTTTTGTGTATTCATTAGGTGAACAATTCACAATAATAAATTCGATTTTACTTCGAAATTGAGCTAATAAATCTTTGAAACTCTACCTTTGGCCTAGTGCCTAGTTGGTTTAGATCTCATCGAGCACTGCATTTGAAATATTTAATATGATATATTTGCAAATACCTTTATTTTGAATACTATATCCTACAACATTTTTTATCACAACTTAAAGCAGTATATCAAAGTTTGAAGCCTTATGGTTGTACCGCTGTTGTCTAAACAAAACACAACAATTTTGCTCTTAAAGTATAAATTAAATGTGCTTATTGATTTATTTCTTACTGTAAATTTCTTCATAACTGTTGACAAATATTCATATATTCGATTTTGGGAGTCCACATTTTTCTACAATAGATTTCAATGAGTTTCCATTTATGATTGGATTAGTTTTTGCTCGATTAAAGCTCACATATTATTATGAATTTCGTGGTTATGCGTGTTTAAAGAATCGATGCACAACTTTTTAATGTTTTTTATAATGAGGAAAATGTAAGTAAGAGATATTATGTTTCTGACGAAGTATTAGCAACTTCAACTTGTTATTTACATATTTCTACGTATAGCACCTTGAACATATTTTCCCCTTGTAAATGCAACTCATTTGTTTAGTCTTATTTGCCATAACCATTGACACGGAAGCGAAGAATACGAAATTAAACATTAACCATCTTAATGGAATTTAATTAAGCTTAGTAAACTAATGAGTTCAAATATTACCAGAAGGATAAACCAAAGACAGCATGCACATTCGCGAAGAGGGCGTAATACCGGCTCCCACTGATAAATCGCCAATAACCACGAGATTATACTTACCGTTCATGCTGTCTTTGGTTTATCCTTCTTGTCATATTTCAACTAATTTGTTACTAGATACGTAATGCCTTATACACAATTGCATAGGCATAAGTTCTCCGTCACAATAGTATATAACTGTTATATATTTTATTAAACTATGTTGATATTACCGCGAAATTTGATAACTAATATCGATCAAGGCCAGAGTGTATGGATTTGCTGGTGTAGGGGTGTACATAAATAGTTTTAATTCTTAATTTTGGTGAAACATTGAAATCTATCGTGTTGGTACCATGTACCGACTCGGCAAACATAGTGTTAGTACCATGTACCTTTTCGGTACCATAATGTTGCTATCGGGTACTGACATACTAGCCATAGTGTTAGTATCCTTTACAGACTCGGTACATATATTATATAGCGTGAGTTAGCGTTGAAGTCGCATTGTCGAGACTTTATATGATGTTAGCCTCACTACTGAAGGTTTACATATTCGTCTAGGAGATTGCAGTGTCCTATTCTTTAACATTTCTCACCAAAATATTAAGTAGGTAAAGGGCGTAACGTCGGCTTCTACTGCGGAGACGCTAGTAAGCACGAAACGAATGTGCACGAGATTATACTTTCAGTTCATGCTGTCTTCGATTTATATCAGTTCTCCGCCGCAAACAGTATTTAACTAGTATTAATATTTATGCATGATCAGTAGGAAATACGAGTTGGCGCATGCCTTGTAGAATGGGCGATTTCGATTGTCTTCGACCCAAATCTTATTAGCCATATCTGCTTGGAACATCTGATCCCTAGACATTGCTTACTAAATTCATGCAGTTCCTTTCACTCTGTAATTGCAATACGGATATCGTCGGCCTACAGTTGTCGATCTTCTGGGCTACTCAGGCGCTTTTTATTCTGTGGCACGTAATTCGTCGTAGCGAGCAATGCTTACTGATGGCATTTGGCCAAAAGTGCTAAAATTCTTGAAGTTTATCAGCCTGGATTTACATGAGTATGTTCCATATACAATTGGGACGGCCGTTTGCTTAGAAATTGTTATTGCCCAATCTTCGTTCAATTATTCCTTAAATTAAAACCCTGCTTGGGGCTATTTAATACTCCGTTTGAGAAGGACAATTAAATAGCTTGCTCACCAGGCTACCAAGGCATATTCTGCTAATTTCTTGAAACACAGAAGAAGACCATCAATCTCGGATTGCATCGTAGAGCCAGATGGGAGATGAAATTTGTTTAGGCTAGTGCACTGTCGGGGACGGCAAGTTTAATTTCGAACTTACCAGACTGTCAAATGCTTAATATAACGAAGATTAGTGTTTCTCAGATAGGAAAATGAACCACCTGCTTTAAATACACCAATAACAATATTGTAACTTGCGGCTCCGCGTTACAATCCAACGATGTTCAATTTTGACAAATAAAGTGCTCTTTAAGTTCAAATAGTCTAACTCTGTTTTTCAACAATATTTCTCTTAACTGTGATTTTAGAAACAATCTCTGTTATTTTCAAGCAGTTTTAATTGAGATTTCTTGAACTGCAACTTTAATTGTAATTAATAGGGTTTTGTTTAATAAATATACACACCCGCGCGCAATACGCAGGTAACATGCGGTCGATTATAGTGCCTATGTGGATTTATTGACTTTCTTTGCACTAATCTCAGTTTACATTATTAAGATCAGTTTAGACATGATTCCACGCATCAGGACATCAGATGTTCCTCAATCCCATTCACAAAATTCTATAGTTCAATGGATTATTATAATTGAAAAATGCAAAACCTAGCAAACAGTGGAATAATTATTTGTGATGTTTTTTCAAGACTGCTTTTGCACAATTTTTATCTACCAATTATCAGTGACAATATTTACCAGTGACTTTAAACCAAATTGCTAATCAATCTGATTTTATATCATCATATATTTTCAATTATTTACATGTATTCATCACGATTCAGATAATTACTTGTGTATAAGACATTCAATTGTGTTGACAATATAACATTTTGTTGCTCTCTAGAGCACGGTCCATTTTGTTTAACTGTGAATTGATTCATGCTTAGCTACACAACTTGCAATAAACGTCTGAAAGTGGATGAGTGTTCTTACTTAAACCTTCGGAAAATGTCAGGGACTGATCATGGATCGGGTGGTGATAACACCCACCATTAAAATGTAGGAAATCATTTCTAAATATACAGCTACCCTGAAAAAGCTATTACTATAACTACAAAAAATCCTACAACATAACAGTTAGATACAGTTTATTGCGGACAACTAATATATATGTAATTATGTATTAGGTATTACGCACCTAGTAACAAATTAGTTCAAATATGACCAGAAGGATAAACCAAATTAAGCATGAACGGGAAGTGTAACCTCATGTGCACATTCGTTTCGTGCTTACTGGCGACTCACCAATAAGAGACAGTATCACACCCTATACCCACTGTATTATGGGTGAGGAATGTGGGACAATAGGAAAGTAAAATCCTCAATACGAATTTGTAAACCTGCAGTAGTTGAGCTAGATTCATATAAAATCTTCAACGATACGACTTCAAAGCCAACTTGCTATATATAATATCTATACCGAGTCTGTAAAGTTAACCAACATTATGGCTGTTGTGCCCGTATATGATTCCAACACTATGGTTGCCGAAAAGTTACATGGTAGCAATACTATGATTGACCCGCCGGTACATTGCACCTTCACAATGAATTTCAAGGTGTGCTAAAGTTCAACAAAATTGAGAATTACAACAACTTCTGAACACATGATATTCCAGCAAATCCAATACAGTAAGCACGAAACTAATGTGCACATAAAATTATATTTTGCGTTCATGCAGATTTTGGTTTATTCTTATGTTCATAATTGAATAAATTTGTTACTAGGAACGCAACATCCAATACATAATTGTACATATGCTAGCTTTCCATAATAACAGTATTCAACTTTAAACAATAATTGATTGCGCGGGTGGTGGTAACAATACTATATATCACGTTTGTGAGCTTGAAATAAACACCAATCCTATTTTATTTAACCGGTCGTCGAACAACAAAATAAAACTACCGTCAGTCACAACGAACTGACACGTTTCGACCTTCCATGATCATCATCAGTGTACGACGGCAAACTGACTAGTGAGAATCAAACCGCATTGAATATATATATATATATATATATATATATATGGAAAGCAAAAATAAATAGACAATTATTATTAAAAGCCTTTAGACTTTTAAAAAAAGCAAAACTTTTTCAGTCAAAATGGATTTTCAATTAAATTTGCTTTTCCAGGCTTTGGTTTGAAAATGAAATACTAAAATACGTGTTTATTGCCATACATGTTATAATTGACTTTTTGAAGCATCCATTAGTTCGTTTGAGCGATGTGCACCATTAAGTTTTTAATTGGAAATGCAGAGTAACTTCATCTGACATTTTTCACGCCACGAGCTTAAACTCAACGTTGCATTTTACCATTGGTTACCACTTAAACAATATATATTATTTTTAAGAATATTTATTTTTGCAGTATTTGGTTTTATTAATATCAAAAAGGTGCTTGGTTTCCTGCGTTTTGTGTCTCACAAACAAATCTTTCGATTCCGAGCATTGTACTGGTTGATAGTCTTCTTTCTTACTTAATTAATACAAATTGTACTTTGAATCATTGAACGGAATTCATTTGATGCTCAAAATGTGTTGCTTTTTTAATTGAAAGTAAATAAGCGTGTTAGCTTTTGCTCATTTTGAATTCATTTCAAGAGTTCTCACTAAGTGGGTATCTCTATTGACTTCATGTTATGCAATAACAGGTAATATGCAATTTGTCAATTATTGAAATAATTATTCGATAGCAGGAGTTGTAACTGCTGTGAATTATTTCTAATTGGGTCTTTCAGGACTTCGCAGAAAATACGATCTACAGCGAAAAGCAAAACGAGGAATGTATGGCTGGGATGAGATCTTATAATACATTCATTCCGAGCGATAATTCGCAACTCGATCTTCACCAAAACGAACATTCTCGATCGTATGGCTTTGTGAGTGGTTTAAACGAGAGAAGTGACAATACAGTGCACTCATCGACTAATATGGCAACTATGCCACTAAAACTGGAGTACATGAGCCACCAACATGTTGGCCCATCAGCGGATAGAATACTTTGCTATGACGGCTCACACTGTGATACAGGTCAATCCATGTACGAGCAGATTCCTCGAGCAAACAAAATTTGCGTTGACGAAATGGTAATTTCGAACAATCAACAAGGCAGCTGTCAGCCCATCTATGCATTACCGACTATTTCATCGCAAACACAGCAGCAGCAAACATATCAACTGTTGCAACAGAAAATATTACAACAACAGCATATAATAGAGCAACAGCAACAACAAATACTGCAGTTCCAACAAAAATATCGACAAATTTATCCAAAAATACAAGACATAAAACAACGGCTGTTAGAAATGCGCCAGCAGATGCTAATAAAACAGCAGCAACAGCAACATGAAGAACAGCACGTCGGGCATACTCTGTATACACAAGTTCAGCATGCTGCACCAAAAGCGGATTCACTTCCTCATGTGGCGGTAAGCATTTTTCATTATGATTTTATGATTCAAAATATTATTTATTTTAAACATTTGTCTTAGGAAATAATTCGATAAATTTATGCAAAAGTTTATCAATCGTTTTAATACCAAGCTTAGTAAGATATTACTAAAGTTATCAATTTTGTTTACAGTGTCAGTGAATTCCATGTCTTCGGAAGGGAGTTATATAGTTCCGAACTAACAAAATTTTCTGAGCATAGTTAACAGTACAAATTGCAGTCTTGATACAATCACCTGACCCATTAATTACTTACATATGTCAGTATAAACTAAGAATTATATAGCAAATTCTGGATGAATTGCTTTTTCTACACTATACAATTCTTAGTTTATAATGACATATGTAAGTAATTAATGGGTCAGGCGATTGTATCAAGACCGCAACCTTGATTATAATAATTATCACCACCAGCGCAACAAATGTTCGTTTAATAATACAAATTGCAAATTTCTAGCAATAGCAAGGCTATACATTTATTTCATTTTGTAAATTGGAAATAGTTTGACTTTTAAATTAACTAATTTATTTGCACCAGTTTTACCGTTTGCAATATCATGATTGCGAGCTTGCAATAAACTCTTATCCCATTGTATCTAACTAATCACACAACAAAGTAAAACTCACGTATCTACAAAAGAATATCTATTTAAATGTAAATAAAAAGGCAAAACAAAATAGAAAAACTTAAACAGGGATAGAGTGTGAAACAAGGGAATCCAATCAATTTCGTACGTCACTTCCGGTTCAAGATCAATGCCTGAACATGCTTCTTCTGTTTGCATATATCCGGCTGAAATTTGTTTATCCATAAAACTTCGTATATGGCTAGTTCCCTTTTGTTTATTCATTTATTAATTATTTAAAATGCTACGTCTGGAGAACATACGTGTAATGTTTCAACGATGTGTTGCGCAATTGCAGACGCGTATTCACCATTTGATTTAAAACGTGTTTAAGTTAAAATGAACTCTCATTCGAGTAATTAACCGTCAGGTCAATCAGCCTTCGTAAGTTGATCCATAACTTGCTCATGTATATTGGTAAATAATAAGTGATGTCCACATTAATGGCTATTTCTCTATGATTGTAAGTAACGACAAGGTTGTTCACTTAAATAACGATCAAAGTTTAACTGCATTAACTGTACGTGTTAATTCCGCTTCAACTATCTTTTGTGCTATTGGAGAAACTGCATTCTCCTTAAATGGGATATTCAGGTAGACTGTTTACTTTTCTGCTCCGCAATACGTCTGTTTCTTTTTAATTCCTCGTTTAATAATTGATTCAATTAACTTTTCATGATAGCCAACATGCCTTAAATGGTTTATTGCTTCATTAAATTCACTGTCTTTGAAATCTTCACTAACCACCCTGTCAATGCTTGAAAAGCAGCCAAAAAATGCATAAAACTGCTGTAATGTAAATATTTTGCAGACAAGATTGGTTTATGGTAAGTAGCTCCAATTAGTTTAGTGTATATATATATATATATATATATATATATATATATATATATATATATATATATATATATTCATTGTAACCTTCCTGTGTGCAAAAACAAAAGGAAATTTTGTCAGATATAAGAAATATTTCTTTCGCATGTTCTTCTCAAATATCTACTAAAGAACATATCTTTATATATAAATTGGAAAGCCAAACAAGATAGAAATATGTGAACATAGAGAGAGTTTGAAAAATAGAACCCAATCAAATTGCGTGCGACACATCCAGTTCAAGCTCAAAGGAAGGGTACAATGAATTTTATTAAAGCTCGCATTTCAAAAGAATATATATATATATATATATATATATATATATATATATATATATATATATATATATATATATATATATAAAATATCCATTCCTTTTTAATTTAACACGTATATTTATAATTAGGAAAACAGAACACATAAATAACAAAGTGGATAAAGGCCATTTATTTCGTGAATACTAATCATCTCTTATACAATCATTCATATTTATACATTTTGGGTTTTCAATTGATTACGCTAGTGGTAACAAATTGACTCGTTTTTACTTCTGTTTCTTGTTTTGGCTAGTTTGAAAGTGTGTATGCGTTTGTGTTTGTGTGTATGCGTGTTTGCATGTAAAGGTCATTCTCGCAGTATTGCAATGTGATGTCTGGGATCTGGTCATTATTGTTTTGATGGCTTGAGAATTAACCATTTGTGCGCATTGTTCACTGTTACATATACAAGTGCTATTTTTCCCAGTGTAGATGATCGTTTCACCTTGTTGCGCAAATTTATCATTTCCACATGGTAATAGCACCAGTGTGGATTGCAGTGTTGATCGCTCACATTGTTTGGTAACTTCTGTCACCGTATGCGCCTCTGTTATTTCCACTTCAGTTTGGTGCCAATCCGATTGTATGTTTGTTGATTCTAGTCGATGGCCTGTTTGTTCTTGACTGGATACTAGTAAATTGTTGTTGAATTTTGTTATTCTTGACCAGTCGATAAGAATATCATGTTGATGAAACTTTTGAATATTAAGGTCAGGTGCTTGTTGTTTTATGTAAAGGGCTTCATAAATAAATAATAATTTTTTTGATTTTGCTTTATGTAGAATTGTGAAGTTGGTCGAATTGACAGGGTGCCCCGTTGCCAATATATGATCGGAAATAGCTGATTTTCCTGACGGTGCCAAGCCTTTGTTAATCAATTTCTGCTTATCAATTGCTTCTTCGTACGTCCGATATATGTGCCACCGCACATACATGAGAATTTGTAGACTATGGATGATTTGGATTGAATTAGCAATTGATCTTTGGCATCCAACCTCATGATTCTCTGTGTACTAAATGTCATATTAACTTTAACACTGGGAAAGTTGTCCTTAGTTATTCTATTCAGCCGCCGTGCAATTATTGAGGTTGGTACGTCGCCTCTAAATGGTAAGTTTAGGAAAACCTGCTTGACGGTATCCTCTCTAGTACGAATCTGCCGTGGTCTGATGTTGACATCAATGAAACGCTCTGGGTAGTTGTTTATTAGCAAAAGTTTCCTGAGGTAGCCCAGTTCTTCCTCAATCTTGTGTTCAGAGCAGATCTTCCTGATTCTGTTTGCTAGGTTGTTTACTAATTTTTTTGTGGGATTTTGGCACACTACTGTTGTAGTGAATTTATTGTCCGGTGAAAGTGGATTTTCTATGTATGGCCAGTGTCAAATCCCCGTTTGCTTCTCGAATGAGTTTGATGTCAAGGAAGGGAAAACTGTCGTCTTTCTCTACCTCGAGAGTGAATTTGATGTCTGGATCGACTTTGAGGATTTCGGAAGGGTCTGCTGCTTCTGAGATGAACAACAAGATATCATCTACATACCTTTTGTAGAGTGCGCACTGGTCAATTATACATTTTAGGCTCGTTTTTTCCAGGTGATACATGTATACATCTGCCAGAAGGGGTGCGATGCAACTTCCCATAGCTACACCATTGATCTGGCGGTAGTATATCCCTTCGAATGTAAATTGCACGTTTTTAGTACATGCTAATATGAGGTCTCTGATGTCATTGGTGTCTATAGGGAAGTCAAAAAACTCATTTTTGATGAGGTCACACAAGATCTCCGCTGTCTTATCCAGTGGTATGTTTGTAAATAAGAATGAGACGTCAAGCGAGACCATTTTATTCTGTAGGATGTTTTTCTTCTTCAATTCATTTGCTAGTTGGAAGGAGTCCTTGATAGTGTTTGCGTTTATGATGCTCCGTATTGGTTTAAGTAGTTTGCAGAGAAACTTGGCTGGTTTATGTTGTGGACCGTTGATCATTGTCATAATGGGCCTCATCGAGGGAGCTCCTGAGGCTGTCACGGCTTTATGAGTTTTTGGTTTGCCGTACAATCTTGCGGTGTTTGTTCCGACGGGTTTTGCTTTTCGGATGTCTTCTGTGATTTTTGATCTAATCTCGGAGTCAGCCATCGATGTTAGAACGTGTTTTTCCATCTTTTTCAAAATTGCATTCATTCTTGATTCGATGTTTGTTAAATCATCTTTCTGTTTGATGTCATGCTTAAATTTAGATTGATCATTTATTATATCGTTCATGGACTTCCTATAAGCGCCGGCTTCAAGTATAACAATTCCTGATCCTTTGTCGGGTGTGGCAAGCCGTATGGATTTGTCTGATTGGAGTTTTCGAAGTTCGTCTATGTGCTGTTTTGTGATGATTTGGCTGCCTTTGAATTCCTTCTTGTATTGTTCTAGTGCGCTTACTATCTCAGCTTTCAGTCCTTGTCCATTGAATGCATGTGGAGCGGTGCCTTTCGTTAAGTCTTTGTAGAAATTTTCCGTTCCAGCCTGAATGTAAATAATGTCACGTTCACTTAGGTTTTTCTTGACTACGCAGAATTTTGCTCCTAAAGAAAGTAATTCTTTCTGGTGTTTTGACAAGATCACTTTTGAATAATTGTGAATAAAAGCGTCTGGGTTCGTAGGAAATTTAGATTGCGTAGGAAATTTGTCCAGTAACTGTATATGTAACAGTGAACAATGCGCACAAATGGTTAATTCTCAAGCCATCAAAACAATAATGACCAGATCTCAGACATCACTTTGCAATACTGCGAGAATGACCTTTACATGCAAACACTCATACACACAAACACAAACGCATACACACTCACCAACTAGCCAAAACAAGAAACAGAAGTAAAAACAAGTCAGATTTGTTACCACTAGCATAATCAATTGAAAACCCAAAATGTATAAATATGTATGATTGTACAAGAGATGATTAGTTTTCACGAAATAAATGGCCTTTATCCACTTTGTTATTTATGTGTTCTGTTTTCCTTATATATATATATATATATATATATATATATATATATATATATATATATGTTACTCTACTTATACAACTTATCGCAAACGGTTTTGTCTTTTTTATTTTTATCTAGGATTCGATGCCTTTTGAGTGCCAGGACGCAGATGCCATTTTCGGCAGTGAGGCAGAATTTCAGGATTTAACGAATGATAACAGCAAACCAGTAAACCTTCCTGACGCAACTGTGTATAATTCACGAGAAGAGGATGCCATTGATTATATGTTGGAATCTAATTCCGATATTATTAAT
This sequence comes from Eudiplozoon nipponicum, assembly GCA_029291075.1. NCBI lineage: Eukaryota > Metazoa > Platyhelminthes > Monogenea > Mazocraeidea > Diplozoidae > Eudiplozoon > Eudiplozoon nipponicum. Next base: position 25,469 of record JAQBSW010006243.1, on the reverse strand, counting down.
CAGGGCGAAGAAAATCAACAAATCTTTTCGTTAGAAGGCATCGAAGAACTCTATCAATATCTTTGTGATTAATAAATAAATGACGTTTTAAACTTCTCCGATTAACTTAGAGAAGTATTTTATCTCGAAAATCTTAACTACAAATTACGCAACATCATTGGTTAACTGGAAAAGTTTTGTGATAAACGAACCTTTATGAATTAGGTGTTGTGCACCTAGTAAGAAATTCATTCAAATGTAACGAGAAGGATAAACCAAAGATAGTATTGGCTCAACGTATTATTGCATGCGATCATTTGTTTCATGCTTAGTGGACACTCAGCATGAGAAGCCGGTACTGTGCTCTATAACCACAATAAATTTGAGTGAGGAAACTCGGAAAATTGAACGGAACAATTCCCTATGCGAATTTAAACACCTGTGGTAGTGAAGCTAACTCAATATAAAGTCTTCGACAATGCAACTTCAAAGCCAACCCACTGAATATTATATATATATATATATATATATATATATATATATATATATATATATATATATATATACCGTGCCTGTAAACGCTACTAACACTAGGGTTACCGAATCGGCATATGGTACCAAAGCAATGAATTTAAATTTATGCTAAATTTAACTAAAGATAAGAATTACAAATATTTCTGAACATCTGTTACCGCCTTGTTCGATATTACTTATCTCTTTTAATGAAAATCGAGACATAATTCAATTAAATATATAATTCAAATACACAGTGGGTATAGGGCGTAATACCGGCTCCTGCTGATGATTCGCCAGTAAGAACGAAACGAATGTTCATATGAGATTATACTTACCGTTCGTCCTGACCTTGGTTTATTCTTCTGATCATATTTGTACAAATTTTTAACTAGGTGCGCAAAACCTAATACACAATTGATGACTTGTTATACAATGTACTGAAAACACAATAATTGTTAATGGATAAAACACACAAGCATTTGTAGTGCGCTATTGCTAACAACCTTCTCGTTAGAGAAGTTCTTATATACATATATATATATATATATATTCAAAGTATCCTTCCCATGTGTCGATATCAACGTCTGATGCTCTTTGAATGCTAGTTAAGGCGGGTGTTTTACCTTAAATAACGCTCGTAATAAATGTGCGTGTTAACGCCGCGTCAACTTTATTCTGTGCTAGTCGGGAAGCTTCCTATCCATTAAATTGGATGTTCAGGTAGACTTATTTCGTTTTTGGTCTGAGAAACAAGTTTTTGTTGAATTCCTCTTTTTATAATTGACTCAATTAATCGTTCCACCATTTCATTCAGGACTTCAAAGTTGGCGCAAAATAGATAAATGTCATTCTCGTAAAAAGGTGTGATATTCAACGTCTGGCATTGATTGATAATTCGACCGGCATCATTAAACAGTTTTTGATAAAATTAAATAAGACCCGGTATATTACTAGAAAAAATAGGCGACGTATACCAAATCTTGAACCATTGTTTTACACTTTGGCTCCCGTGTGGAACAAGTAATCACAAATTGTTCTGCAAAATTTAATTAAGAGTCACTGGCTTCAACAGTAAAATAGGCCAAGCATAGCATATAAGTCAATGAAGCACTTCACCGTCTGTTTCAAAAGCTTTGAAAAGAGTTTCTAGATATATCGAAATGTAGGATATCGGGCACTTTAAACACGACCAACTCAAAAAGATGGTTGCCTTTGGTGTTTCGTTGTCTGTTTCGGGTAGGCGAGTTGATTTATTAAAATAAATGCAAAATTCATTGAAGTATTATTAAACAGGCTCTTCTCTCGCCACTTCGCATTTATTGCAAAATTGTCCCCTTTCTGACTTCCACATGGAGCAGAATAAATGGCAAGGTGGGCATGTTTCGTGTATTTGGCGCGGATTCCGTCATCTTTTGCGGCATTTAAGTTTTATGTGTATATTTTTATTAAGGACAGTTATTCTTGAGCTTGTACATCGAAATTGACGTAATAAATTAGCAATGGATTTGTTGAAGCAAGAAAATAATTTGCTCTTTGAAATAACTGAGACTCTACTAAAGTGTTATAGCAATTTGAATATCTAAGAGGAGTTGACATTCGACTATGTTACTGAAGTATTTTTTTAAATGTGTTTTCGGAATGCCAGCTTCATATTTTCCAATGCCGCGTTTTGCGTACGCGTGTAGTAGCTTTGCACGGCCAGTTTCACAAAGATCCGTTTGATCACAATTTCCAATTTTGTTTTGTTTAAGATCGGGTTGAGTTTGTATTCGTCCCAATGGAAATGCGGTTCTATCACATTTTTTTACTGGCGACGTTTCGGAAGGTGAATCCCCTTTCCATCTCCAGGCCAATTAGTCTCCTTATATCCACAGCACAATGCTCACAATAGCCGATTAAGCAAATGCGGTAACCTCGTTCCAAAACCGTTCTATTTATATTTTTTTGACTCAACACTGGTTTTAAACATAGAATTTGTCTCAGTAACTAAACTCAATATATAACTATTTGTATTAGCAGACCAATCCTCACCTCAGCTATCTCAAATTCCCGGTTTACATAATCTCACCTCGTGTGCAGAATGTTGTAGGGGAGAGAGAAAGTATCGAACATTTTTTTGTTGTTATAACTGTACTGTTACTATGTCACGGTAATCAAAATTCAAAACTGATAAAGCAAAAACCTTGACTGTCAAAAACTGAATTTTATTTAAAGCCGGGAACTCTATTGTATAAAATGGTGCATGAGGTATTGCGCACATAGTATCAAATTAGTTCAAATATGGAGCAACAAGTTACATAGATGGAAGGAGAGTGTATTTTATAGCGACGATTAGATCAAAGATTAAAGAGAGAAAGGTAGAGAGAGTATGGACAAACGAACGGTTTTCAAAACTAAACGTAACCACAATGCGAAGATAATCAACTCTTAGAAATAATTGCATAAGAATTATGCTCATATGACAAAAATAATTCATTATACCTATATGCATACATATCTAAATATAATATCGTAACATCTGTATATATATATATATATATATATATATATATATATATATATATATATATATTGTAGAAGGACCATTGGTAGTTGTTAACCATAAATATTTTCTATTATTATTGTTTATTTATTAGTGTCTAGTATCAATATATAAAATACATATCAATATGTATAAAAACCTATATATAGATATAAGCAACTGTGTGAGTCCAATATCTCTAATCATTTATATATATATATATATATATATATATATATATATATATATATATATATATATATATATATATAGTTAGCATTGTATATAGAAACAAAAAGCAATTTATTCGTCCCTACTAGGTACTTTTCAATTACTACTCATACTTTTGCCGCCGACAAAGCTCGAATCATTCAAATTTGCCACCCTGCAACACACTTTACAAATTTTATTTAAAATAATAATTTTAAGTTAAATTGGCCTTTTGTTGAGGCGGAGCTTTCGTGGCATTTCGACATATTCTAACTTGCTTGTAAGATTTCTCGATGACATTTTGAGAATTAAGGTTCACGGGAATAAGGTTTTTGAGAAATGTTTCGATTAAGCTAGTCAACAAGGAGAAATACAATCCGCGCAATCAATTATTGTTAAATTGTATTGCTTATATATGTATATGTGGCGAAAGCTGCAAACAGTTAATGTTCGTGACTGCATAGAAATTGTGCAGCCGACATTTCCAGTCAAGTTCAATGTATGCGAGACTGCTAGAGGTGAGAGCCGCATATCTAAATTTGATTTCCATATATATTCAATGCGGTTTGATCCTCGATAATCAGTTTGCCGTCGTACTCTGAGGATGATCAAGGAAGGTCGAAACGCGTCAGTGCGTTGCGGCTGGCGGTAGTTTTGTTATGTTGTTCGACGACTGGTTAAATACAATGGGATTGGTGTTTACTTCAAGCTCGCAAACTTTATTTAAATAATTGTTACTACCACCCGCGCAATCAATTATTGTTAAATTGTATTGCTTATATATGTATATGTGGTGAAAGCTGCAAACAGTTAATGTTCGTGACTGCATAGAAATTGTGTAGCCGACATTTCCAGTCAAGTTCAATATATGCGAGACTGCTAGAGGTGAGAGCCGCATATCTAAATTTGATTTCCATATATATTAAATGCGGTTTGATCCTCGATAGTCAGTTTGCCGTCGTTCTCTGATGATGATCATGGAAGTTCGAAACACGTCAGTGCGTTGCGGCTGGCGGTAGTTTTGTTATGTTGTTTGACGTCTGGTTAAATACAATGGGATTGGTGTTTACTTCAAGCTCGCAAACTTGATTTAAATAATTGTTACTACCACCCGCGCAATCAATTATTGTTAAATTGTATTGCTTATATATGTATATGTGGTGAAAGCTGCAAACAGTTAATGTTCGTGACTGCATAGAAATTGTGCAGCCGACATTTCTAGTCAAGTTCAATATATGCGAGACTGATAGAGGTGAGAGCCGCATATCTAAATTTGATTTCAATATATATTAAATGCGGTTTGATCCTCGATAGTCATTTTGCCGTCGTTCTCTGATGATGATCATGGAAGATCGAAACACGTCAGTGCGTTGCGGCTGGCGGTAGTTTTGTTATGTTGTTCGACGACTGGTTAAATACAATGGGATTGGTGTTTACTTCAAGCTCGCAAACTTGATTTAAATAAATAAATAGGAGAAATGCAAGTTTTAATTGAAAAGAATTAAAATGTGAATTATCACTCTTGTATGTAAAACTGAAGAAAAATTGTCAAACTCAAGAGACATTTTGACCATATGCATGGAATCAAAATATTAATTCCTTTATCTATGATAAAAAGAAGTTTTAAGATAGTGTAATTGCAATACAGAGATATTGTAACAGAGCAATTGAAACGACAAATGGTTATTGGATGAAGTTAACAGAATTAACCAAGAAAAAGACGTTAGTAAGATTTGATTAGAAAATACATCAGGCGAAGCATGAAACTGAATTACAAAAACAAAGCCTTATGTTATGGAAATTACTAGCTATATTTAAATCAAGGTTGCGGCATTGGTATAAACACTAGTCCCAATATATACATGTATTTTTCAGTATATTCTAAGCATTGTATAATTTAATAAAGCGATTAATCCACTAGACCGGTTTCGTCATTAATGGGAACTCTACATGTACTATAAAAAAATTTCCGCGGACAGGGTTTGAACATGGGCTTGTCCGCATTTGAATCTGTTAATCTAACCACTGAGTCACCCTGGTGCACGCTGCATACAATTTTCAGGTTAAACTAACGAATATATTTTGGTTAGCCTTTCCTTAATTTGGAGCCTATATGGCATATTTTTAGAGCTAATGTTTCAAATAACAGCCCAATCTGTCATAGATGGAGAAAATTTTGCTAATGAACAACTACCCAGAGCGTTTCATTAATGTCATCATCAGACCACGGCAGATTCGTACTAGAGAGGATACCGTCAAACAGGTTTTCCTAAACTTACCATTTAGAGGCGACGTACCAGCCTCAATAATTGCACGGCGGCTGAATAGAATAACTAAGGACAACTTTCCCAGTGTTAAAGTTAATATGACATTTAGTACACAGAGAATCATGAGGTTGGATGCCAAAGATCAAATGCCAATTCTCTCCAAATCATTCATAGTCTACAAATTCTCATGTATGTGCGGTAGCACATATATCGGACGTACGAAGAAGCAATTGATAAGCAGAATCCAGCAACATTTGCCACAGAAATTGATTAACAAAGGCTTGCCACCGTCAGGAAAATCAGCTATTTCCGATCATATATTCGTAACGGGGCACCTGTTAATTCGACCAATTTCACAATTCTACATAAAGCAAAATCAGAAAAATTATTATTTATCTATGAAGCCCTTTACATAAAACAAAAAGCACCTGACCTTAATATTCAACATGATATTATCATCGACTGGCCAAGAATAACAAAATTCAACAACAATCTACTAGTATCCAGCCAAGAACAAACAGGCCCTCGACTAGAATCAACAAACATACAATCGGATTGGCAACAAACTGAAGTGGAAATACAGAGGCGCATACGATGACAGAAGTCTCCAAACAATGTGAGCGTTTAACACTGCAATCCACACTGGCGTTGTTACCTCGTGAAAACGACATTTTTGCGCAACGAGGTGAAACGATCAACTATACTGGGAAAAATAGCACTTGTATATGTAACAGTGAACAATGCGCACAAATGGTTAATTCTCAAGCTATCAAAACAATAATGGCCAGATCTCAGACATCACTTTGCAATACTGCGAGAATGACCTTTACATACAAACACACATACACACAAACACAAACGCATACACACTTTCAAACTAGCCAAAACAAGAAACAGAAGTAAAAACGAGTCAGATTTGTTACCACTAGCATAATCAATTGAAAACCCAAAATGTATAAATATGAATGATTGTATAAGAGATGATTAGTATTCACGAAATAAATGGCCTTTATCCACTTCGTTATTTGTGTTTTCCTAATTATAAGAATACTGTGTTAAATTAAAAAGGCATGGACATTATATATATATATATATATATATATATATATATATAAAATGAGATTGATGTTTATATCAATCTAGCAAACACGACGACAATAATTCTCCTCACCACCCACGTGGTAAATAATGTTTTAATTGTCTAATCCTTTCAGTGAGTACCACCTGATTACGTAGCGTAATGTACGTTCTATAAATAAATGTTACGTGAGGCTAATTTGAACTGTAATTCTTTAGTAATTCCACACAGTATCGAACTGAATGAAAATCTTATCAGCCAACAAATAATTATATTTAAATGTTGTTGTACCAGGCGGAGCGTTGTCAATATTTTTGGTTATATTCCGCATTTTCTTTATGCCGGACCATTGGTAGCACCCGTAATTCAATAAAATGTTGAATTCTTTACATTTCCAGGTGCACCGATTTTTGGCCTTTATTGACGGGTTCTCACTTGTCCCAGTCTATTGAAGCCTTTCATCAGCTGCTTATCTGAAAATGAATTCATTTCCAGACACATCTTCAGGGTGGACACCATTCTCATAGGAAAAAAACAACTTTTTGTAAATTTGGTATCCTCATTCAAGATATATCTATTTCTATTTATTTTACTTCCTAAAGTATTTTGTTTTTTCTGCTCTAATATCTGGTCTTCACGCTTATTCTCTTTTACTCACATATATACACGAAAATATCCACATCACACCCCACGCTCACAACAACCTATACACACAGTTAAATACTGTTTGTTGCGAAGATCTAATATATATGCAAGTATGTATTAGGTTTTGCGAACCTAGTACCGTCCTATTATTCCACATTCTTCTACCAAATATATAGTGGTTAAAAAACTAACCTATACACACATATGTGTACTCTACAGAATAAAGTATTACTCTATCGTTTGTACAAGACCAAATACGCCCAGTGAAATGTCTGGTGAAATTTTTGGTCTTCGAGTGATTAAGATTTGAACCTTGCAGATTTGATATTGTGTTCAAGGCACTTGTGGAGCTGTTAATAAATGTCAACTCTTGGCATCCCAAACTGTACAGAATTAAGAAATATTAGAGCGTATGGCGACTGGCAGCACTAGTTTATTCGTGCATAATCCGCCAAACCGATCCTAATTGCTTTTACTGTTAAAAACGTTGATAACTAATATGTTATATCAAGGTTGCGCGATTGGCATAAATAATAATTCAATTATTTAAGCATTTGTCATTGCAAACTGAGCATTGTACAAAGTAGAAAAGGAAATTCATGCAGAAGACCGGTTTCGTTCTAATTGACAACTCATCAAGTACTGCCCAGAATTTTTCCGCGAATTGGGCTCGCAACAGAGCAAATTATAAGCAAAATTTTACAAATGCGTGTAAAGAAGAGCGGATGGCGACAGGCATCACTAGCATGTTAGTGCAGAAATCCTTAAACTAATCCCAACTGCCTCTACTATTATGCAACCATAAATTTCGACTGTGGTGATAATAATTATTAAAATCAAGTTTGTGAGCTCGAAATAAACACCAATCCCTTTGTATTAAACCAGTCCAACAATATGGAAAAATAACCGTCACTCACACGTACTGGCGCGTTTTTACCTTCAATGATCATTATTAGAGTATGATGGCAAACTGACTAACAAGGAAAAACCGTAATGGAAAGGGAAATAAAATATACGGCTCTTGCATCTAGTAGTCTCGCGTACTATGTACTTGACTGGAAATGGGGGCGGCACAATTTCACAGATATTCACAAACAGTTGTAATTCTCTATTTCGGTGAACTATAGCATACATTGATATCCAGCATGTCGGTATCATATACCGACTTGGCTATCATAGTGTTAGTACCATGTACTTTTTCGATACTGTAATGTTGTTATCCGTTACTAACAAAATAGTCATAGTGTTAGCATCCTTTACAGACTCGGTATATATATTATATAGAATGAGTTAGCGTTGAAGTCGCATTGTCGTAGACTATATAATGTTAACTTCCCTACTGCATATTTACACATTCGTCTAGGAGATTGTACCGTCCTATAATCCCACATTCTTCCCACAAATATATAGTGATTCAAGGGCGTAATACTGGCTCCTACTGATGAGTCGCCAGTAAGCACGAAACGAATTAGACATGAGATTATACTTATTATTATAATCAAGGTTGCGGTCTTGATATAAACACCTGACCCATTAATTACTTACATATGTCAGTATAAACTAAGAATTGTATAGTGTAGAAAAGGCAATTCATCCAGTAGACCGGTTTCGTCCTTATTGGGAACTCATCAAGTACTGGCCAGAATTTGCCGCGGACAGGATACGAACCTGGGCACGTCTGCTTCGGAATCTGGTGCTCTAACCACTGAGCTATCCTGCCGCACACTACACTACACACAATTTTCAGTTATATACTAACTAATGTAACTTGGTTAGTCAATTTTTCCTTTAGGTGGAGCTCATATGGCATCCATTTAGACCCAAAGTTCCAACTAACCATGCCCAATCTGTCATTACTGAACAGACACCACATTACATGGGGAAATGGTATTGAAATGAACATTTATATAATTAAACGAACATTGGTTGCGCGGTGGTGATAACAATTATTATAATCAAGGTTGCGGTCTTGATATAAACACCTGACCCATTAATTACTTACATATGTCAGTATAAACTAAGAATTGTATAGTGTAGAAAAGGCAATTCATCCAGTAGACCGGTTTCGTCCTTATTGGGAACTCATCAAGTACTGGCCAGAATTTGCCGCGGACAGGATACGAACCTCGGCACGTCTGCTTCGGAATCTGGTGCTGTAACCACTGAGCTATCCTGCCGCACACTGCACTACACACAATTTTCAGTTATATACTAACTAATGTAACTTGGTTAGTCAATTTTTCCTTTAGGTGGAGCTCATATGGCATCCATTTAGACCCAAAGTTCCAACTAACCATGCCCAATCTGTCATTACTGAACAGACACCACATTACATGGGGAAATGGTATTGAAATGAACATTTATATAATTAAACGAACATTGGTTGCGCGGGTGGTGATAACAATTATTATAATCAAGGTTGCGGTCTTGATATAAACACCTGACCCATTAATTACTTACATATGTCAGTATAAACTAAGAATTGTATAGTGTAGAAAAGGCAATTCATCCAGTAGACCGGTTTCGTCCTTATTGGGAACTCATCAAGTACTGGCCAGAATTTGCCGCGGACAGGATACGAACCTGGGCACGTCTGCTTCGGAATCTGGTGCTCTAACCACTGAGCTATCCTGCCGCACACTACACTACACACAATTTTCAGTTATATACTAACTAATGTAACTTGGTTAGTCAATTTTTCCTTTAGGTGGAGCTCATATGGCATCCATTTAGACCCAAAGTTCCAACTAACCATGCCCAATCTGTCATTACTGAACAGACACCACATTACATGGGGAAATGGTATTGAAATGAACATTTATATAATTAAACGAACATTGGTTGCGCGTGTGGTGATAACAATTATTATAATCAAGGTTGCGGTCTTGATATAAACACCTGACCCATTAATTACTTACATATGTCAGTATAAACTAAGAATTGTATAGTGTAGAAAAGGCAATTCATCCAGTAGACCGGTTTCGTCCTTATTGGGAACTCATCAAGTACTGGCCAGAATTTGCCGCGGACAGGATACGAACCTGGGCACGTCTGCTTCGGAATCTGGTGCTCTAACCACTGAGCTATCCTGCCGCACACTACACTACACACAATTTTCAGTTATATACTAACTAATGTAACTTGGTTAGTCAATTTTTCCTTTAGGTGGAGCTCATATGGCATCCATTTAGACCCAAAGTTCCAACTAACCATGCCCAATCTGTCATTACTGAACAGACACCACATTACATGGGGAAATGGTATTGAAATGAACATTTATATAATTAAACGAACATTGGTTGCGCGGGTGGTGATAACAATTATTATAATCAAGGTTGCGGTCTTGATATAAACACCTGACCCATTAATTACTTACATATGTCAGTATAAACTAAGAATTGTATAGTTATATATAGGAGTACGACGCCAAACTGACTAGCGAGGATCAACCTGCATTGCATATGTATGGAAAGCAAAATTAGATATGCAGCTCTGACCTCTACTAGTCTTGGATACATTGAACGTGACTGCAAATATCGACTGCACAATCTCTATGCAGTCACGAACATTAGCAGTTTGAAGCATTCGGAACACACATACAGACAATACAATTTAACTAAAACTGGTTGCGCGGGTGTTGGTAGCGATTGTCTAAATCAAGTTTTCGAGCTTGAAGTAAACACCAATCCCATTTTATTTAACCAGTCGTCGAACAACAGCAAAACTACCGTCTGTCATAACGCACTAACGCGTTGTTTAATTGTATTATATATATATATATATATATATATATATATATATATATGGCGAAAACTTCAAATAGATAATGTTCGTAGCTGCATAGAAATTTTGTTGCCGACATTTACAGTCGTTTTAATGTAGCCAAGACTACTAGAAGTGAGGGCCGCATATCTAATTTTGCTTTCCATATATATATGCAATGCGGTTTGATCCTTACTAGTCAGTTATCCGTCGCATTCTGATGATGATCATGGATGGACGAAACGCGTCACTGCATTGTGGTGCGATAGCGTGGAAGTTGCATAGTCGAGACTTTATATGATGTTTACTTTACTACTGCAGGTTTACAGATTGCCTAGGAGATTGTATAGTCTTATTATCATACATTCCTCTCCAAAATATGTGGTTAGAGGGCGTAATACCGGCTCCTACTGATGAGTCGCCAGTAAGCACGAAACGAATGTGCATGAGATTATACTTTCCGTTCATGCTGTCTTTGGTTTATCCTTCTGGTCACAACTGAACTAATTTGTTAATAGGTTCGCAACACCTAATACATACTTGCATATATATTAGTTCTTCGCAACAAACAGTATTTAACTGTAATATATTGAATTGAATGATGTCATGCTTACCGCGAAATGTGATAACTGATATCGATGAAGGCCAGAGTGTATGGTTTAACTGGAGTAACAGGTGTTCGGAAATTGTTGTAATTCTCAATTTGGGTGAACTTTAGCATAAATTTATATCCATCAGGTTGGTATCATGTACCGACTCGGAAACCATAGTGTTAGTATCCGGTACTCATCGATTTCAAAAAAGGTATCAGTTACTAACACAATAGCCATAGTGTTAGTATCCTTTACAGACTCGGTATATATATTATATAGTGTGAGTTAGCATTGAAGTCGCATTGTCGTTGACTTTAGATTATGTTAGCTTCACTATAACAGGTTTACACATTCGTCTAGGAGATTGTACCGTCCTATTATTCCACATTCTTCTACCAAATATATAGTGGTTAAAGGGCGTAATACCGGCTCCTACTGATGAGTCGCCAGTAAGCACGAAACGGATGTGCATGAGATTATACTTTCCGTTCATGCTGCCTTTGGTTTATCCTTCTGGTCACAACTGAACTAATTTGTTACTAGGTTCGCAACTTCTAAACAGGTTTGGGCTGGTAAGTTGGAAATACAGGTGAGGTAGAACAATACAGGCGTCAACAACCTTAAAATGTCACCATAGACGTAAGTGGTAAATAGTTGAAAAGTTTTCTCTGTATGTATATACATATGGAATAGAGCTTATGTCAACCTTAAAAAATATTTAAAATAGTTATTATCAGTTCCCTCACAAGAAATAATTTTTTGATTATGTAAATCCACTTTCCACACGTAGACGAGAGCGATTACTAAGAGAGCACGTCGGACGATAGGTATTGACATGTTCGTGCCATGAGAGCCTCGGATACTGGAGAGAAAAAATATATTTGGCTAGCTGGTTATACAATTTACAGTATCAGATGCTACCTGATTCGCTGCAACAACTATGACCTATGGAGGGCATATTAGACTGTTAGGTGAATCCTTAATCAACGGGATCCCATGAGCGCCGCACCATAGACCATATTCAGGAGCGTATAATACTCTTATATTATTGAACCCAGCATATGGTTTAGTTTGGTTGTAATAAAGTCTCCTACTGATTAATCGTCAACAATCTGTAATGAATGTGTCCTGGAGGTTATATCCTTCTAGACTTAATTGTATAAATTGTTAATTTGTAAGCAATTTGATAGCTTTATGTCTCCGTAATTAGGTGCACATAAATATTAATACTTTTAATTATTATCATTTAATTACCAACAGGTATGCAACTGTAAAATACTCAAACATTAATGAGAACGAATCTCTTTATTTGAAAAGAAAATATAGCATGAAATATGTACAATATTATATTTAATCGGTGTAATCAAACGATGGAAAAACGGAAGAACGGCAGATAAAAATACAAAGTCAGAAATAGTATCCTAAGGAATTGAACATTCTGAAGAATTTTGACGTCTATAATATTCTAAAGGTCATTTTGAATAGAAGATTCGTTATTATTTGATTCAATATTTTCCGAAATTATGGTCAGAATATCGTTCAGGTCATCCTCTATGTTTTCTTGCAATTTCGCTTCATCTTGAACGGTTTGCTGATGACTTTCCATAACAGAATTCTCATGCTCAACCTTAAAATGTGGTCTAGACCAACCAAAATTAGTGAATTACGGAAATTGCTAATTTTGTCATACTCTATTCGCAGCTGAATAAATAAAATTTAATTTGTGCGTAAGCTTAATTTTAATTTATCAGTTGTGTTTACGTGCTTCGGCGCCGGTATTTCTTCGGTTCATGAACAATTGCTTTAGAATGTTCTTTGAATTTTCATTGTTTAATCAAATATCCTAACTTAATTACTTGATGCTTGTTGTGTGACACAAGGTTTTTGCGCCCGAACTTGCAGGACAGTCTTTTGAACCCTTTTGTGAACGGTTAGCCCATAACACAATAAAATTGACAAGTATATATATATATATATGGAATAGAGCTTATGTCAACCTTAAAAAATATTTAAAATAGTTATTATCAGTTCCCTCACAATAAATAATTTTTTGATTATGTAAATCCACTTATTAAATACCAAATCCTCAGGTACCGTGCTATCTGTTCTGCTATGAAATATTTGTTTGGATAATTGGAAATGTAGTTCGGCAGATAGACAACTCACTTTGTATCTGAGGAAAATGCTAACAGAACTCAAAAGTTGTTTTATGCATGATAACTATGTTATTTCTGGGGCAATATGACACAGTGAATGTAGCTAAAGTGTGCACTGCAAATGTATTCGTCTTTCAGCACTGTCCGTGGCAAATCTCCTTGAAGTACGGATGAAGTCTTTAAAATTCGACAACATATATTTCATTTAACGAAAAGCTGCGTATATTTTTATATGATGACAAAACTTATTACGCAAACAACGGAATGCGAAAATATTCCGAATACATTTCCAGATTGTACAAAATTAAAATACTTCTCACATCGTATAAGAGAATAATACAATTTATTGACTAAATACGATATATTTTGTAAAACTTCAACTTGAATGAATAAAAACGAACAATTTGTTTACTCAAATAATAAATAGGTCAGCAAGATTGTAAGGAGCCGAAATGAAAATTACAACTTGGGCCCAGTTCTTGTGTTTAGCCTAAATTCTTTGTACATTCGGTCACTGCTCTTGTTTGATTAACTCACACTTTCTCTTGAGCGGAAGACTAATGTACTTGAACTCTTCATCGTAGCTCTCCAATTTCTTCGTAAATCTGCCATACTCCGCAAGCAGCTCAGATTTTAATTTAAAGGAATTTTCATTTTTGGGAAACTTTTCAGAAAGCGCAATTGTCTGTGCTTGACATGTATGGTTTTTGGATTTTTGCTTCTCTGAAGGATGGTCTCCATAGGGTCTCATTACTTCTGTTTCCATGTTCGCCGTTATTACTTGCTCAATATGTTCAACATCAGAGATCAAAATTCTTTTAATTGTACACGCTTCGTTGTGGTTCATTTCAAAATAATCTGTTTTGTCTCGACAATGAGTTGTGTTTATTGTTTCAGCGATAAATTTGCCTTGTTTCATAAAAATTTCGTTTAACTTCAAAATGTTTCAATGTCTAAACATAATAGTGTGCAGAAATATCTGAATTGTACTAATAGCGACAGAGTATGTATTCGTACAAGTTAAATACAGTCGTTAAATTTGATTGGGAGTGTAAAAACATATTAAAATGTGTGCATGTGATTGTGTGATTAATTGTAAGCTAGTGCTACTTTGCACATTATAACCAGATTTATCATTATACAATCAGCTTCCAGTAGGCAATAATCGATCTGCTCTACTTCATTTTAGAAATGAATCATCTGTTAATCAAAATGCTACTGTGTTCATTAAAAAGCGGTTAGTAGTTCAGCCATTATTCTTGTTTTGTTAGTATTTTTTTACACATCCAATCAAAACAGTATGTTAGTCAAAACCAATCCACTCTTAGCAAAGTCTGGCCAGTTATTACTCAGTGTAAATTTCTTCCTTCTCGTAACGCCTTTCGAAGCTTCATCGCTTTCATATTGAATGTGCCCGAAATTAGTGTGTGTGTGTGTCACTTGAAGACACGTCTGTTACTTTTTAATACCTGTTTGTAATGTTTATGGACCAGGCAAAATTCACTTAATATTTAATTAATAATTTACACTTTCAATCAGAGGTTAAGCGCATTAAATTTATTACCTAAGAAAGCTAATTTCTTGTCTCTTTCAGCTAAAAAACCACTGTTCTACTAAAGCAAATTACGTTATTTACTATTTTTTTAGAATTCATTACTTAGTTAACAGATTTGTTTCAATTAAATTTATTATTGTACTATCATCCGAGTATTAATAAAACAATCAATGATTGAGCACGCGATGATGATAGTCATTTTAAAGCAACGATGTGGCGTTATCGTGGAATTATATAAGATAGCAGATGCACTTATTCAAGTAGAGGTTTCTTTGCTTCCGACCTTCCATGACCATCATAGGAGTACGACGGCAAACTGACTAGCGAGGATCAAACTGCATTGCATATGTATGGAAAGCAAAATGAGATATGCAGCTCTCACCTCTACTGGTCTTGGATACATTGAACGTGACTGGAAATTTCGACCGCACAATTTCTATGCAGTTACGAACATAAGCAGTTTGAAGCTTTCGGAACACACAAATATACAGAAAATACATTTAAACAATAACTGATTGCGCGGGTGGTGGTAACAATTCTTCAAATCAAGTTTTCGAGCTTGAAGTAAACACCAATCCCATTTTATTTAACCAGTCTTCAAATAACAGCAAAACTACCGTCTGCCATAACGCACTAACGCGTTGTTTAATTATATATATATATATATATATATATATATATATATATATATATATATATATATATATATATATATATATGGCGAAAGCTTCAAACAGATAATTTTCGTGACTGCATAGAAATTGTGTAGCCGACATTTCCAGTCACATTCAATGTATCCAAGACTACTAGAAGTGGGAGCCGCATATCTAATTTTGCTTTAAATATATATATGCAATACGGTTTGATCCTCGCTAGTCAGTTAGCCGTCGCACTCTGATGATGATCATGGATGGACGAAACGCGTCAGTGCATTGCGACTGCCGGTAGTTTCGGTATGTTGTTTGAAAACTGGTTAAATAAAATGGGATTGGTGTTTACTTCAAGCTCACAAACTTGATTTAAATAATTGTAACCACCATCCCCGCAATCAAATGGTCTTTAATTCTAAAGTGATTTGTGCAAGCTTCAATTACAGTAAAATGTCCCCATAAACAAAAGAATACAGTTTGTTGCGGAGACCGAATATACTTCCAGGTATGCATTAGGTGTTGCGAACCTAGTATCCAATTAGTTCAGATTTGACCAGAACGATAAACCAAAGACATTATAGTATCGGTTACTAACACAATAGCCAGGGCTAGTTTCCTTTACAGACTCGGTATATATATTATATAGAATGAGTTAGCGTTGAAGTTGCATTGACGTAGACTTTATATAATGTTACCTTCCCTAATGCAATTTTACACATTCGTCTAGGAGATGTACCGTCCTTTTATCCCACATTCTTCACCCAAATATATAGCGGTTAAAGGGCGTAATACCTGCTCCTACAGATGAGTCGCCAGTAAGCACGAAACGAATGTGCTTGAGATTATACTTTTCGTTCATGCTGTGTTTGGTTTATCCTTCTGGTCACAACTGAACTAATTTGTTACTAGGTTCGCAACACCTAATACATACTTGCATATATATTATTTCTCCGCAGCAATCAGTATTTAACTGAATGTGCATGAGATTATACTTTCCGTTCATGATGCCTTTGGTTTATCGTTATGGTCACAACTGAACTAATTTGTTACTAGGTTCGCAACACCTAATACATACTTATTATAAATCAAGTTTGCGGGCTTCAAATAAACACCAATTCCATTGTATTTAATCAGTCCAACATCAAGGCAATACTGCCATCGGCCACACGTTATGACGCGTTTCTGCCTTCCATGATAATCATCATAGCACGACAGTAAACTGAGTAACGATGATCAAATCGGAATTCATACACATTAGAAGCAATTCTACATAGGCGGTTATCAAATTTAGTAGTCTCGCATAAATTGTACTCATAGGCAATATCGGTAGCTTAATTTCTATGATGTCTCGAAAATTATAGCAGTGCGACTTCGCTAAATGTATGTAAGTTATACAATTAAACCATCATTGATCACGCGTCTGATAAAAAACACATTTAAATAAGGTTTACTAGCGTAAAATAGACACAAATAACTTTTTATTCAACCAGTCCAACAACAATTATTATAATCAAGGTTGCGGTCTTGATATTAACACCTGACCAATTAATTACATGCATATGTCAGTATAAACTAAGAATTGTATAGTGTAGAAAGGGCAATTCATCCAGTAGATCGGTTTCGTCTTTATTGGGAACTGATCATGTACTGGCCAGAATTTGCCGCGGACAGGATTCGAACCTGGGCACGTCTGCTTCGGAATCCGGTACTCTAACCACTGAGCCATCCTGCCGCACACTACACTGCACACAACTTTCAGTTATAAAATAACTAATATAACTTGGCTAGTCTATTTTTCCTTTAGGTGGAGCTCATATGACATCCATTTAGACCCAAGGTTCCATCTAACCATCCCAAATCTGTCATTACTGAACAGACACCACACTACATGGGAAAGTGGTATTGAAATGAACATTTATATAATTAAACGAACATTGGTTGCGCTGGTGGTGACGACAAGGCAGTATTACCGTCATCTTTCTTTATCTATGTATATCCATATTTATATATGTCTATATATCTGCTCATCTACCTACCTGCTTACCAATCTATCTTTAAATCTACCCATATATATATATATATATATATATATATACATAACTATCCATCCAAGTGAAATTGGAGCACATAAAAATTCACTAGATAAGCGTATGCCTCGTCTATCTTTTTGTGGGCGCTTGGTTATGGCTGAGAAGTAATCAGTTACACATAATTGACTGCACATGTATCACTCATCAAATTGAAACTATTGTGATAAATGCCAATTCATCTTTGCCCATGTCAGACATATTAACTACACTTATTTTTCTAAATTATGTATTTTTGAGTGGCAACCGGGTATGGATGACGTGAGTTACAGTTATTATCCGATCGCATATATTTCACGATAAATTATTAAGCTTTTGTATTTTCTTACTTAGTTTGGATTTAGCTAGCACCACGAGAAACAATTCCTCTTTTGTTTCACCTGGCTTCACTTATTTCCAATAATGGTGAAATATACTTATAAGTCTTGGTCATTTACAATTATTCTCAAAATATTACCTCATTTATGCACTTTTAATAAATCATATATAACTTATTCGTAGTATTATTACGCATTTTAGCGTATATATCTACATTGTATAATTGTTCTTTAATTATTGTAATTAGATTAACTCATCAGAAACGTCACACCTCCTTTGTCTGATATCAAACATATCACATTGTTTGCTAATAGCTCTTTTCTGAGACCTTTAACTTCAGAATTTTCTTCTTCGTGCGTTAACACTGTTTTGGCTATATCTTAATCAAACATAACCTTAGGCTTGTCTAAGAGCTATTACATTGTTTTAATAGCCCCAGTAATTGTCTCCTTATTTGGTGATTTCTCAAATTGGATAGCTGAACTCAAACCACAATTAAGCATTTCCAGCCGACAAAACTGTGCAAATTTTATTTTAGTGACCGCAGAGAAATTTCTCAGCCAACATTTATAGCGAAGTCTAATTTATTCCATACTACGTTGGGCGTTAATCATATAACCGATATTCTATTCATAGCATAACCCTTTGCGGAGATACTCGCTTGGCAATTTGCCGTTGCACTCTGATGAGAATCAAGGGAGTTCGACACACTTCAGTACGTTTGACCAACGACAGATTTTCTATGTTGTTCGACTGGGTGTATTAATTGGGAATAGTGTTTATTTCCATCTCGCAAACTTGGTTTAAAAAATTTTAATCGTCATCCACTAAATCAATTATTGTTTAATTTTATAGTATATATACCTGTCGCCACTGCTTAAAAATTGTGAAGAAGAAATTTCCAGTCAAGTACACTGTGCTTTTAGATATTGAGTACCTAGCATCAAACTGGTTCATACAGAAACAGAAATATATACCAAGGTTAGCATAAACGAAAAATATAATCTAAACTACACACGCGTAATGTTCTTAGTGGAAACTCATCAATAGGAGATGGTACTACGCTTTAAACCAACTGCATATTTGGTCATGAAATATGAGGCAGGTTGAAAGTGCAATCTCCTAAATGAATGTGTTTTTAAGCAGTAATAAAGTTAGCTATATCTATAAACTCTTCGACAGTGCACTTCAAATAAACACCAATCCCATTGTTTTTAACCAGTCGTCGAACAACATAACAAAACTATGTTGTTCGACGACTGGTTAAAAACAATGGGATTGGTGTTTACTTCAAGCTCGCAAACTTGATTTAAAGAATTGTTACCACCACCCGCGCAATCAATTATTGTTTTATTGTAGTGCACTTCAAAGTTAACACACTATATGTAATATATAATACAATATAATATGTAATATACACTGCGTCTCTAAAGGGTAGCAACACAATAGATTTTATAGGAAATACTGAATTCACATAATCATTAACATCATCATCATCATCATCATCATCATCATCATCATCATCATGCCCAGCCATACAAAATTAAAAAATGACTAATATTTCTCCGCCATATAACCATAAATAGTGAAAAAAATAAATAACAACAGAAATAATATTTTAGACAAATTATTAGTGAGATTTACGAGAGAGAGAGAGGGTGGGGAGAGAGGCAGAGAAAGAAGGAATACCTAGTTACTATAAGTAAATTCATCAGGAAAACTCGCAGAAATGAAGCAAACTACACCTATCCACAACACCATTATGGCCAAGTTGGAATTCGAGCAAGGCGACATCAGCAATACAGCTTCCTTGTGGCGTTCACTGTATCACGTCATAAACAAACAAAACCTGGCAGCTAACTTTGTCCTACTAAGAAAAGATAGTTACGAAGATGATTCTACTAGGCATCTGCAACAAGATCGCCACTGAGCTCGATTAGATGCCATATCGCGAAGGATTTTTAACCGAGATCTATGATGCGCTCGTGGACCCCATCCTGGCAGACGAGTAGGTCCTATAAAACCCAATGTGGATGTAGGTGACTTCAACTGTTTCTGCCATGTCTAACATTACCAACCTTGTTTTTTACGCCAATCTGGTGCTGGATGGGAAAACAGAGCTTTGCTGGGCAATAGAACTGAGGACATACGTAAAACGTGACCGAGCAAACGATGTTGATGGAGCTTTATTTGTTTATCTAACGCGGAGCTCTTTTTGGCAGATCGAAAAATACATCTACGGATGTCAACGTTGGTTATTCGTTGTTGATAACCAACATGTGCTATACTTCTCAAACAAAGAAGGTCGAATGGCTGTAAGCGTCTAAACTCCTCAACTCTATGAGGCCAAGTTTTACTAACGCATAGTGAAACTGCGCGTACAGGTGCATTGTAAACAGGAACATTAAGGCCGACTGAAATACGTGCGTTTCTACATAAATAACGAAGGTTCGAGGTAGTTATTCTAGCTGTCGCGATTATCTTTCACACCTCGTGAGAAATATTGTCTAAGTTAATGATAGAATACCCAAGATATGTAAACTTGTCAACTATGTCTAGATCTTCATTCTGCAGTTGCAGCGTTGGACTGAGTTGTGCGTGATTCTGTAAAATTTACGAACATTTAAGTGATACAATTTGAAAACAGACGATCCATACACATGTGAATTTTCATTCAAACCACTCAATTCATACTTAGAATTGGCTTTTTTAACAACAATTATTTTCGTATCATTAAATAGGCGCATATCACACATGATCATGTGTATGTGTCTACACATAACCACAAAATATCAGGTAAACATAATTAATACACGTGTACATCCATACAGATGGTACAGCAGGTAAGAGATTTTGCTTTATCGTTGCCTTCGGCCAATTAATTATTTTAATATTAACGATTGAAGTGCTGTGTTACCAGAGTGATCTCAATATATAAGGTGGGGGCAGGGCACAAACATAAATCATATTCAGTAGAAGAAGAAGCTTGACTAATATATGCACTAAATCAACTGACGGCTAGACATGAAAATTATGAAAATTAAAGGAAATAATTCAAAATACTGAAAGTATTTAACCCAATAAAAACCATTATGTACTAACCACTGCGTCCTCAATTGTAAATTTAAAATATCCATGTATTATTTTATAAAGGTGGTTCCTCACATATACATGTCTATCTCAGAACAAATATACATCATCAAAATGTATGTCATATTGTCTCACTTCACACATATGTTCAGAAATATTTTGTCGATTACAAGATTCATATTAATACCATTTTTACATTCTTATATAAGCATTGAGATTTGATTCTTGGTAGTCAGTTTTTCGCCATGCTCTGATAATGCTCGTGTAGGGTCGAAACCCGTCAGTACGTATTGCTGATGGTCTTTTTGCAACGCTTAATAGATAATTGAATGTGCTGAACTTCTGCCCTGGAGTGGCTCCCTTCAAATAATGGTGGCTTAACAATTGTAACTACTTTAATGATTTTCAGCAACATATTAATAAACTGATAATTTTAATTTTTCATATGTATTGGTTGCACGCTTTGGTGTTTAAAAATTATATTTGAGTGCAGAATACATTTATAAAAATAGGTCGATTTCCTACAACAGGGAAAAATTCAACAAAATGTAAAATATATATGTGTATACACAGATAATTCTGTATCTACAAAGCATCGTATGGAGCAGAAAACAAATTCATTACTCGATCGCTTTTGTCCTTATTTGGAATCGCCAACTACTGTTAATTTTTTAACGTGAACATGACTCAAACATAGCATATTTGCTTTGCAGTCTGGAACTCTGCCCAATACACCACCGTGTTGGACACTTCATGCATATTTCAATCGTATTCTACTTTTCCTACGATTGTAGCTTATGCAGCATCTTTTTCGACCTAAAATTCCAACTTGCTACGCAATTTGCGTCCGTGATTATTTGCGCTATATCAGCAACCAATAAGAATTCACTAAAATCGCATGCTAGTTTTAACCAATAGGATTAATTATTTGTTTACCAAATGTCGCATTTTTTTACAGATCTCTGTGTCGTGTTGTGATGGTTCACTTTTAGTGCTATTACCTTTAAATTACAGTGGTTTATTGTTGTCGTCAGTTTATCCGTCAAATTTCGGTCCACTATTAAACGTTTTCATTAACTTAGAATGAACAATTTATATCGCAACGCTTTAAATGAAGAAAAATATACGAAAAAAGGTAAGTCCAATCGTATTTTTTTGCGCATTTGAATTCTTCTGATGAATTTCACTTCGTTTAAGCCATATATAAATATATGTATATATAAAAGTACAATGGCATAATTCGATCTCATATTGCCTGATTAATTTTTTACTTCATTTATGGCTATATATAAATATATGTTTATATAAAAGAATAATGGCAGGATTTGAACTGAAATATTGAAAGACCTTATCAGTGGATTCCATTTCGGTCTTCTGCAAAGTTTGTTTATTGCTATCAAGTTTTGAAAATTTATTTTATCATATTTAAAATCAGCTTGTAGGATAGTTAGTCCTACAAAACTCAAAAATTACCCAAAATGACTAAGAAATACAAGATTTAGTAGAATGCCTACTGTGAATATTATAAATGCAATTTTAAAATTCATATAAGGTAAAAGTTTTGTGTGTTTTAAGTAAATTTACAATGACATTGGATTTGATATTTCATATATATATATATATATATATATATATATATATATATATATATATATATATATGAATGTAACTTGAAAAATTGATAGTACCCGAGAAAACAGTTAAATTAATCATGTTTGCCAACTTGATATGCCAACATGCTCCATTATATACATACATTAATCATTATAATCCTATCATTGTGTAATGTAGAATAGGCAATTCATCCAGTAGATCCGATTAGTCCTTAAGTTGATCTCAGCAAGTACAGCCGGAAATTTGTGGCGATAAGGGCTCGAACATATCCACGTCTCCTTTCGTATACATTGCACTAATCACCAAGCCAGCATTGCACGAATTATGTGGTATTTATAACTATACACCAAATTATATTTATAAGCTAGTATTTCCTTTAGCTAGTGCCCAAATTGGCATGCCTCTAGTTTTTCAGGTTCCAGCAAACCAGCGTCAATTTCTCATTATAGAATAGAAACAACGCTACATGGGGACATGAAATTGAATTGAACATTTTCATATTTAAAAGAACATAGATTGCGCGGTTTGCCATAACAACTATTTGATTCCCAATTCGATGTTGATATAAAAAACTGTCCCATTGTATACATAAATTTTGCTATATAAACTGAGAATTGAATAATGTAGAATAGGAAATTTATTCATTAGACCACTTTAAACCTTATTCGATTCTCCTCGCGTGATGTCCAAAATGAGTGGACGACACGACACAAACTAGTGAAATTCTGCTTAGGAATCTGTTGCTCTAACAAAGAGCCACCTTGCCTTCAGTTAAATACGATTGGAAGTAATATATCAACTGATATTTCCTTGTTTGCTTTTCCTTTATATATACCCTAAGGGGCATAAATTTAGACATGAGATTCCAACAGAGAGCACGCTAACATTGTAAACGCTATTGAATTAAACGTTTATATAATTAAATTAATTTTGGTTGCGCGAGGATTGAAAACAATTAATTATATCATGTTTGCGATCTTAATATGCACACCTGCCCCATTATTTACATACATCAGTCAGTATAATCCAAACAGTGTGTAATGTAGAACCGGCAATTCAACCAATTGATCCGTTTAGTCATTATGATGATCTCAACAAGTACAGCTGAAAAGATGTGGCGCTAAGGGCTCGAACATGTGCACGTCTCCTTTTGTATACTTTGCTCTAATCACTAAGCCATCATTGCGCGAATTGCATAGTATTTAAATTATACACCAAATTATGTTTATTGGTTAGTATTTTAAATATTTGTGTCCAAATCATATTTATATATATGTATATATAATTATATGTAAGCAGCAAGATTATTTATTTTATTATTATGCTATATATATATAATGAATATTTAGATAAACTTATAAGCAACCATGTGTGGTTTTCGTTTTATTATGCGGGTGGCAACAAATCTGACTCGGTTTTACTTCTACACAGAAAGTAGAATTAAAACAGAGTCAGATTTGTTGCCACACTCATGATAAAATGAAAATCCGGAATATAAATATAAATGCGTGTGTAAATCAACATATAAGTAACTACGTGAGTTCATCCAGTGCAAACATTCACTACAATTACAGTACATCAGCCAAATTACCTATTTCTAACTCCATTTAAATTGTTATGTTTACTATCTCGAATTCATAGTCGCGGTCTCTTATTTGGATTTATTGTTAAATCTGATTCATCCAATCCACATTTTCTTCTATTCGAGAAGGCTTTATTAAATATAGGGCCTAATGATTTTGCTATAGATGTCATGCATGACGTTCATTCTTGATTTTATTTCTATTGATTCCCTAATCAATCTGGTTAATCTATTTCGATTACATAATGCAATCCGTGAACAGCCATCCCAATTTATCTGATGACCTGTCTCCATTGAGTGCCTGGCTAGATCTAATCTATGACTGTCCATATTTGCATAGAGTTTTATATTCACCTATAAGTACCTTTATTGGACGCATGGTCTCACCTATATAACTTAACTTTAAATATTTAAAAGCTATCTCATAAACTCTTGATGTGTAGAGGAGTTCTATTTTTTTAATTTCTGATTCGGTAGCATATTGACTATAATAACTGATTATCCTAACAATGTTCTTATGTTGTATTTCGTTGCTTCTGTCGTAATTTTTCTGCTTAATCTGGAATCTGGTAGAACCAGAGCTCTGTGCTTATCTTCATTTGGCTTTTCTAAATCCCTTACCATTAAATCACCATAGCTTCTCGTTTATGATTTTATCAATTAATTTTTCCGGATAAAAGTTTATCCTGAATATTTCCTTCAATTTCAATAGTTCTTTGTCCCTATATTTTAAACCCACTATTTTAATACTTCTTATTATCATGGCTATTAAAATGCCTTTTTTCATCCAAAACGGGTGATCAGAGCAGTAATTCAGGTGGATAGCAGAATAAGCATCTTTCCTAT
>JAQBSW010006242.1:0-50252 GCA_029291075.1 Eudiplozoon nipponicum | reverse complement strand
ATTACGTGAATAATTCCAATAAGGTCGAAACCGGTCTATTGCATGAATTGCCTTTTCTACATTATATAATACTTAGTTTATATTGATAATCTATATATATAGTGGAATTGGTGCTTATATCAGGGTCGAAACTATTATTTAAATAAAATAATAATTGAATTCTGACCGTGATTAAGTAAAGATTTTAAAGTAGCACTCACCTATAACCTTCCATTAGGCCGTTCGGTTCAAAATCCCTAATAATAAGTCTGTTTAGATAGGCATTGCATGTGCGTACAAGACACGTTATGGCTTAGCTTAATTGTTAATTCAGATGGATGTACCACTTTTTCGAATGATGGTATTTATCTCGAGCTCACATTGTATATTAATGGTTAAAGTAAATTTGTTGCTACTCAGTAGGAAGCACTGATCAGTGTAGATTTCCCATGTTTTATCCAAAGATTGATGCGCATACGTTCAACTAATAAAGAAAATTTGCAAAAACACAACCCATGTTTAAAAGCAATCTAGACAAGATTAATTTATTTTAAGTTTGCCATGATTCACTGAATGTCACTTAGTAAGATTTGATAACCTGGCAGTAAAATCGTAAGTTAAATTAGATTGGGGCTTAAATTAATTTACAGAGCTATGTCGTGAAATTAAGATGAAGTTTATAAGCAATTACACCGGATTTAGATGGCTGGAAGAAGTGTCCAGTGCAATTAACAAAGAATATGTTGTCGTAGCTAAGGAGAGCTAATCTGGCTGGAAAAATCAGGTGATTTCAGGTAAGTGCAACAAATAAAAATTATGAAATAGAAAAGAAAGACTGCCTGGCAGAGAGTGGAATTTTTACCCTATTTTGAAGCGTAAACGATGATTACTTCTGATGTAATATAATGTCATCAAATACTCGTAATTGCTACACAAGGCATTTCTTTTCGAATTAGCTGTTCTTACAGCAAAAGGCAAATGATGATACAGCGTATGTACGTCCAAGTGCACTTGGCAGAGATTCGAATAGAAATTTGTTAATATCACAGGAAAACTTGATTAAAATCGGAGGTATCCTACTGGGGTACAAATGCTTAGTTGGCATTTTTGTTTGTTCAAATAACGTTTATATTCTGCGTACATTTAAAGGTTTTGTTTAGGCATTCATTCTGTCTATGCTAGCCAGTGCGACTATGGGTCCTGTTTTATAAAAAGGAATTTTGAATGTTGAAGTTAAATTTTATATGGGCTGTGCTATTGAAGTTGTAGAAGCGATTGATGGCATCTTTGCTATTTATTAACTTCTTGAGGACTTGGGAAATGGATGAACCTAAACAAGACACGCATTCGGGTATTCCAATATATTTCGTTACCAATGAAACGTGGAAGGCGAGAACCTTCAGGATAATGGGTATCTTATGAGGGAAACAGACGTGCAAGACGGCCGACCAATCGCGATAAAAACGAGTTGAGAAGTAAATTTCAACAAGAGACCTGAAACGACTTTCATACCTCCTTATTTATTATATTTTAATCCAAAGAAGTTATTATACAATATGATAAAGCCATTAAATGCAGAGTCCAACTTATACACAATATCCTGTATTCTTCATCACGAAAAATTGCACTATTCTTCACTCCATAGACCCAGTTTCTACCCCATAGGAAACAAACTAAAATTTTGCCAACTGCAAACTTGCATGACAAAATTTACAATTCCTAAACAGCGAAAACCAACCAACAAAGCTCAACAAATGCCAAACCCGCCTATGCACAAGCTGCATGTACATCATTCTCAGAACAAAATGTTATCAAAATCCAAACTTAATTCATTTGCATCCATAAACTAATCAAATGAAAAAAAACTTACATACATTAAGTAAGATAAAAATGTATCCATATTGAGATCATCAGAAGTTAATCCCAAATTCCATCCAGATAAAGCATCAAGAACAACCATTCCGAATACTTTAACACCAAATACAATAAACCCGAAAGAAGTAGATGATGGATGTTCCAATTTCATGATTAAAACACGAAAAAATGCATTAAGCAATTTCGATATACCAAATAACCATCATAAGGAAAATTGGATTATTTTTAAAAAGCAATAATATCCTGACATTCGTAACAGAAATTCAACTTATAAACAAACATAACGAAAATCACTTTTAATAGGAGCTCATCTCGTTCACTTTAACTCTAATTCTAGATTCAGTTAAATTATTTATATTGTATTTCAGTGAAAGATATTCATAGCCAAAATTTTGATCCATCTGTGGAATTACCCTATAAAATGAAACCGCATATATTTGCTGTCATGTTATCGTAGTTCAATCGCAATATACGTGAATGTGAAATATAAATTTCAAATTATCCATTAACTCGAGCGAATAGAAGCTCCAGCATAAAGGTGGAACCACGATTTTTTTAAATAATACAATAAATTTCTCCCTATATACAACAATTCATAGTTCATATTTATAAGAAATTCTCTTCACCGGTCTTACTAACTGCTGGGATCTAAATATCGTTTTCAGCGAGGAGGAAATCGAAGCAGATATTACACAATACAGTTACATGACACATAGTGATCACAAGAATAATCGCTGTACACGAAATTATAGATTCCTTCACACAACTTAGACATACAAACGAGCTGCTAATTACATCGACCAGATACTTGTACAATACAAACGAGAATACACAACTACCAAATTATTACCAACACATGAAACAAGCTTAGATATAGGCATTCATCATAAATAATGAATAAGCATTATTAAAACATAAAAATTGGAAATTCCAAAATCTAATGCAAACATCAATTAACCTGATTAGGAAGATAAAGTAAATAAGGATACCGCATCAAAAATTTGAAAAAATCTTTGCATGAGATAGATGACGTAATAAAAGTGATGGAGGATTTCTCCTCTATTGTAAGTAAGTATCTCAGGCAAAAATTATAAAAAAACTTTTACAAAAAAATACGAGAATTCATTTTTGTCTATACAAATTTATACATTGATTTTATGTATGTTGTACACATCACCATACACTGCATGATTGAAGATATGCATTTTACAAAAAGATTTTAATGTTATATTGGACAACTAAGGTTAAAGTTTGACTGTAGGTGATTTGAACATATCTTTAACCGTAAAATAACCTATCTATTCTCTTGTAATACGCGGCTCCGCGTTACAACCCAACGGTGTTCAATTTTGACAAATATAGTAGTTCTCTTTAAGGTCAAATAGTCTAATTCTGTTTTTACACAATATTTTTCTTAATTGTGATTTTAGCAACAATCTCTGTTAGTTTCAAGCAGTTTTTATTGAGATTTCTTGAACTGCAAATTTAATCGTAATAAATGGGGTTTTGTTTAATAAATGTAGACACCCGCGCGCAATACGCAGGTAACATGCGGTGGATTTTTATGCCTTTGTGTTCAAACATTGGATTTACTTAGTTTACGTGCATTAACCATATTATACACAACTACTAACAGTTCAGTTATGATTCTACTCATCAAAATATCAGGTGTTTCTCAATCTCTTTTCCAAAACTCTATAGTTCAATGGATTTATGTAATTCAAATACTCAAAACCTAGCAGACAGTGGAATAATTATTTGTGGTACCTTTTGACTGTTTTTACACGATTTCTCTCCAAAAATTATCAGTGACAATATTTATTGTGTTTCTTATCATCAATTATCAGTGACTTTAAACTAAATTGCTAATCAGTCTGGATTTATATCATCGTGCTTTTTAAATCATTTACATGAATTCATCACGACTCAGCCGATTGTGTTTATGGTGATTACTTGTGTATAAGACATTTAATTTTGTTGACCATATATCATTTTGTTACCGTCTAGAGCACGGTCTATTTGGATTAACTGTAACTTGATTCATGCGCTGCAACATAACATTCAATAAACGTCTGATAACATGGATGAGTCTTCTTACTTCATCCTTCGGAAAAAGGCCAGGGACTGATCATGGAACGGGTGGTGATAACAGCCACCATGAAAATGTAGGAATAGGAAATTATTACTAAATAGAGAGCTACCCCGCAAAACCTGTTACAATAACTGCAAAACCTCTTACATAAATGGTGCCCCGTTTCGTCGAACTCACAGCCAACAAAGAATTAATCAGCATCTAGCCTTTGAGAACATCAAGTACTTTGGTAGAATGCCACAAAAGAAAGTAAATCCGGATACACAAATCACAGCAAACCACCCTCTCGAGATCACAATTCCCGAAGACAGCCGCACAATGACGAGTGAGGACGATGTAAAATTGCCATCTATTCTCGACAGCACTCACACACATAAGATGATGTCCAGCTCAGAAAACACAAGGAGGCCCGGTGGCGAGCCCAGCAACAAGCCGCACCACATGGATCCAGTACAGGTTATGCCAAATCGATCCAGACTACCTTGACGAGTGGATCGACGATGTTACTTTATTGGCCAAGGTGTCCAATATAACAGAAGAGGGTACAATACTTTTAAGGGCTTGGGAGACAATCCCGATGTCTTTCAGACGCGGACTAAAAGATATTCTGCATCAATACACTGAGGGAACATGTGCGCAGCTATGTCAGAGCTGGCAACGCGCCGTCTAGCAGCGCCTGACACCAGATCGGGAAGACAGGCTTACAGAATTGATGAGCCAGATGTTTCTAGGTAGCCGCACACCTTCCGAGCTATACAGGGAGATGGAGCAGAAAACTTCTGAAATTCAACTTGCCCAAGGAAATCTTGATGCGAATTTTCATACAGAAGCTTCCTCCGGCACTCCAAGAGATGGCCACGTTCCTGCGCGAATCCGTTGAATTGAAAGACGACGTACTGCCGGCACGTCTAGACAAGTGGTGGAAGAAACACCACTGCAGCTCACCTGCCTCAGAGCAAGGTTACATCACCTCACGACTGTCCAAATCTCATTCCACATCATCATCAGCCCGAACAAATTTCACCAATGAGTGCTTCATCAGCCTGCTCGAGAACCTCACCGTCAGTCCAAATTCGGCATCAGTCGATGCCGTCCATAAAAGACCGGACCAGAGCAGGTGTGACCAGCGTCGACCACCGTCCCGAAACAGCACCTTGAGGTCGACGTCTAGAGGCCGGGCCACAGTCCCACATTTACCAGCGTAGTGGTGCCGAATCACCGCAACTATGGCCACTCCACACTCTATTGCCTCAGAAACGGCTGCACATTCCCGCGCACAGATGCGATGTTCATGTGGGCGCGGTCTACTTCGAAAACTCAGGATGATCCGCCCATGGAGAGTTCGAAAAACAGCTTGGGTCAGCCTCCTCTGTGGCAGTAGAGGCTGATCACCCCAAGATTGTTGGCCGCTCCACGTCTGATGGCTCGAAGCACGTTGCTTTTGTGGTAGAGCGCAATCAAACTATTGTCTTTACAGCGACGGCTCAAGTCAAGTCATGCTACAAACGCTTAAATGCCAGCAACCAGCCCCATCGTCAGTTGTCACTATCAACATCTTTCCTCATCCGTGACGCAAACTTTGACGAATTATTTCTCATAGACACTGGATCAGATGTAAGCTTACTACGCCACAATTATTTCGAACCTACACACCCTGTCAACACCATCAGTCTTACATGCGCCAATGGCTCCAACATAGCGACGTTTGTGGTACGAGTACACACAATCTCGTTCTCCAACTCAAAACGATGTTTTAATTATCCTTTCATCATTGCCAATACGACAAGAAACATCATTGGACGTGACTTCCTCGAACACTTCGACCTTACTATTCGTCATAGGATACGAGAGATACGCACTGCCGACAATCAATTGCTCTCATCACCGCTAAAACACACGACTCGCACCAAAGCAGTCTCATCTATTCAGCTAATTCCTCCAGTTCCTCATGTATCACAACTGGACGATGTTTTAAAGCGACATGAAGAGATTTTCAAACCTATCTACTTTATGCCTGATCTCAAGAGGAAGCGTGCCATCACAGCTCATCGCATCATCTTATCGAAGCCACTTCCTCATTTTCCCAGAGCACGTCCATTGGCACCACGCAAACATAAGGCCGCCGAGCAAGAATTCGCCATTCTACGTCAACAAGGCATCTGTGCACGATCCAGCTCACCACTTGCGTTGCCTGTAGTAATGGTACCAAAGAGTGAACCCGAAACATTCAGAGTGTGCGGGGATTATCGTATTCTCAATTCTTACACACAGTCTGATTCGTACATCCTGCCAAATCCAGCTGACTTACACAGATCTGCTATCGGTCATGCTGTGTACTCAAATCTCGACCTAATGAAAGCCTACTATCAAGTGCCTATGGACAAAGGCTCCGTATCCTGTATTGCACCCAGTTTCATCAGAGGTGGCACACACGAATATCATTATATGCCTTTCGGTCTTAAGAACGCATCTCAAACATTTCAACGCGTTATGGAAGAAATACTAGACGGTATATCATTTATAATTCCCTACTGAGACGACATACTGGTATTCTCCAACTCAATGCCAGAACATATGCAGCATATTGACATTCTACTCGCACGTCTAGCAGACTATAGCCTCCGGCCTCATGGCAACAAATGTGTCTTTGCACAAACATCAATTGAATTCCTCGGTGATCAAATTTCCGAGTAAGGCATGACACCTCTACCTGCTAATGATCGTGCCATTCAAGATCTGCAGCCTCCAACCATCGTTCGAGCGTTACGACGATTCATGGGCAAGATGAACTACTATTCTCGATTTGTACTTTGCCTTGCCAAGATTATGGCACCTTTTCGCAATTACCTTGTGCCAGAAAGCCGTTTTGTCAAGAAATCACAAATGATTCACCTCAACGATGACGAAATGCAGGCTTAGAAGGGTGTCAAAAGGGCTTTATGCAAAGCAACCATGCTTCAGTCACCTGATTGGTCTCAACCTTTTGAATTGATAACAGACGCATCCGACGTTGCCACAGCCGCAGTACTTCAACCATCCATCAATGGCGTACACCGACCTTTCGCATTCTTCTTGAAAAAACTACGACCTCGCAAGACGCGATATGATACATTAGGGTAAGAATTACTCGCAATCTACCAGTCGACCCTACACTTCCACACCTATTTGGATGGCCGAAAGTTCAATATCTACATCGACCACCTTCCTCTACTTCCAACGCTCAGAGGAAAGAAAGAATATTTATATTCACGACGTGTCAACTCGCAACTTAAACGAATACACGAGTATGAATATGAAGTCACTCACGTCAAAGGATCAGAAAACGTAATTGCAGACTCCCTGAGCCGTCCTGCAGTACTCTGTGCCACTATCCTGTGTCATTCACCCATGAGTACTCAGGAATTGCAAACAGCACATCAAGATGACCCATCACATTGTACATTTGACGTCAAACGCCTGAAACACTTGATTATGATGAAACTCTGCTGCAGTGTGAAATAACTGGCGTGGGCCTTTGGCCGTTTATACCTGAAAAACTCCGTCACAAGATCTTGGAGGTTTACCATTCAATGACCCATCCATCTGGCGAAATCTCAGTGGAAATTTTATCCAGAACGTATTTTTGGACTGGCATGCGGCGAGATGTCAAGAAGTGGTCAATAATGTCAGAAATGCAAAGTGACGAGGCACACCAAAACGGCACCACAAGCCATCCAAATGTCCAAAGAACGGTTCACGCACATACACGTTGATCTGGTAACCTTACCTGCCGTGAACAATATGCGCTATCTACTGTCAATACGGGATCGCACCAATCGATGGTATGAAGCCAAACTCCAGCCAGACATGAAACAAGACATTGTCAGTTATGTTTTAGCGCTCAATTGGTTCGCTCGGTTTGGTGCTCCAGCTGAAGTGACAACCGATTGTGGCGCACAGTCCCTTGGCGAAGAGTTCGCTACCCCACTGAAATACTATGGTGTCAAGCACTCCGTGACCGCGGCTCGTAATCCTAGAGCAAATGGCTTCGTCGAAAGTCCACACTGGGAACTGAAATCGGCGCTGAAGGCTGGCCCAGAAGAAAATTGGCTTGCAGCTATGCCGAAAGCACTCCTGTCAATGCGTAAAAGACCTCGAGAGTCGATCAAATGTAACTCCGCTGAAATGGTATTTGGCGACTGTCTACGGCTGCCTGGCGAACTAGTCCGATCACGCTCTGAAACTGCGATAACGATAAGCAATCCGGCATTTCTGTTTCCACTTCACAGTTACCTACAGTATAACACTTATAATCGGCCGATCTTACCTACACGTCAGCAACATGGTCCAATCTAGAAACGCAAATATTTTGGATATCTGCAAATAGTTCTTCGTCAACAACGACATAGATAACAGGATTCTAGCCAAACAGAACTGCGGTCATTATCGTGTGTTAGATCAACGTCAGAATTCAATAATTTTGGAGATTAATGGTAAAGCTGAAGATGTCTCCAAACACAGATTATCCCCGGCCGACGTTGATCCAAATGACCCACTGTTCCACGATGTTGACCTATCATGCGGCGAAGAGACGATTATTCCACCTCCAGACATTTTTGCTGACCACAAGCTGACGCCCGATATCTCACCAACAACAGAGCCAACTGACGCCATCACACCGCTGCGAGATATAGAGGAACTAGAGTCAGTGTCGATAGAGCTCACATCTGTGTTTACTCGTTACGGCAGAGCCATAACACCTCCTGTAAGGTTAGCCCCTTTCATTGTGTACCACTTCATTGTTTGGGTATAGTAACGGTCTGCCAACCAATCTAGCCCACCGACAAATACAATTTTCCTTAGAGTCACATATGCTAATTCTGGTTTTATAGAATATTTCTATAACTATGATTTCAGCAACAATCTTTGTTAATTTCAAGCAGTTTTAATTGAGATTTCTTGAACTGCGTATTAAATTGTAATTAATAGAGTTTTGTTTAATAATAAAACACACTCGCGCGCAATACGCCGGTAACATGCATTGGATTTATGTGACATAACGATCGAAGTCAGGATTTACGTATTTTATGTGAATCAACGACTCTGCTGAGGCATTTTGGATTTATATTTTCTTTTCTTTTTCAATCATTCACATAAAATTAGAAAAAATTCAGCCAAGACATTCTGGATTTATTTATTGCGTTTATTCTGACTACTTTTCCACGAGGCAGCAATATGTGTTGACAATATATTATTTTGTTGCCGTCTAGAGCACGGTCTATTTGGATTAACAGTGAATTTTAATTTGCTTTGCAGCATTGTGTTCAATAAATATATGATGATTCGACTTATCCTTCTCACATCACCCATTGGAAAAAGTTCAGCGACTAATCATAAGCACAGATCTCAACAGCAGCTACCAGACATATGTAGGAATGGTATAGCATCAATAAATACATAGCTTTCTTCATTAGTTTCGTTTGTTAAACTTGTGAAGCAGATTGCAACTGATGAAGGCTAACGGTAAGCAAGGTTGAAATATATTGTCAAAAGAAAACTACTTGAACAATGAAAGTTGCGTTAGTCAAAACACAGATCAGGTAATTTCAATTAATCCAAGTTCGCAAATAAAAACATCATTCAAGAAACATTCTGGATTTATATTTTATTTTCTTTTTCAATCATTCACATAAAATTAGAAACAATTCAGCCAAGAAATTCTGGATTCACTTGTTGTGTTTATTGTGACTACTTTTACACATGAAAGCAACATGTGTTGACAATATATTATTTTGTTGCTGTCTAGAGCACGGTCTATTTGGATTAAAAGTGAATTTTAATTTGCTTTGCAACATTTTGTTCAATAAATTTATTATGATCCAAATTAGCCTTCTCACATCACCCATCGTAAAAAGGTCGAGGAACAATTATAAGCACGAATCTCAACAGCAGCTACCAGGCATATGTAGGAATGGTATAGCATCACTAAATAGATAGCTACCCGCAAAACCTCTTACAATAACCACAAAACCTCCTCCAGCCTAACCACTTATATAATCATTTGCAAATTAAATCTTAAAGTCAAAATATTCATTCAGGAATATCGATTGACAAATTACTCCACACGCCTATATCACTGTTGAATACATTCTGTTCATTAGTGAAAAGTTAATTCATGATAAAATATTTTCAGATAGTAGTGCAAAAATTCAGATACGACTGGTATTAATGGTTGGCAGGCCATTTGTTGCTAATGATTTCAGAACAATATCAAATATCTCCTCAATTTTGAAGATAGCCAAGTAAGTAATACTAGATAATTTAGATTCTATTTTAACACTATACTTTATTACAAATCAGCATGGATTTATGAGAGGAATATCCTGTCCATGTGTAATCATATTGTTATTTTAGATAAAAAATCCAGATGCCATTATTGTCTTCATCGATATTTCATGTGTCTGATTCTATCTCTTTTGATGCTATTCCATAGATTCCATAGATGATTGCCCGGCTATTTCTAATCTACTGAACTATTACTTCTATAATATAATATGGTTATTAAATATAATAATACAAAATGTAGTCTGTTATGAATGGCAACCGTAATTTCACATGGTCCCATTTTGTGTCGTATAAGATTTATTATAATATACGTAAAATTGTAGAACTATTTTTAAAATTGAAACTCACTGTGCGCGGTTTCAAATGGCTCCGATTTTGATATTGAGAAAATGGGTTTGGACCTTCAGAACTCTGTGAAGGTGCTGAAGGATGAGAACAATCGTATTAAGAGTAGAATGTCAAAACTGGAAACAGACGTTGATGCGTATACGGTGAAATTGGAATTAGCGGAAAACAAAAATGAATCTTTAAGCGCGCTGTAGAGGAAGTTAAATCCTCCGCCTTATGTAAAATAACATTGACTGATAAATTTAAACCACCATAGCTGATTGTAACAAATTTTATTTAAAAAGAATTTTTTCTTTTTATTTTCCCGAACATTCTTTGTTTAACTACTTGATTTTAAATTGTACGCTATTTGCAGTTTTCGAATATCTCGCTACGTGACTGGTATTGTAATTTTGGTCTGCTGCATTTTAACATTTTTCCATATTAAACGATTACATCATTATCAAATATATTTCTCCATCAATTGCCTTTGTTCTGATATAAAATAACATTGAAGAGGAGCCTTGGAACAGGTATATTTGATTTTATCGTTGGGTCACGTATATACCATAACAGATTATTGCTGAGTGGAACAGCTTTCCAACTTTCACTTTCCGATTGCCTAACAGTAATTATCGATTTAATTGTTATCTCATATATTCATGGATACCGATATTAAATTTGAGAACACAAGTAGGTTAGTGCAGGACATAGCGGACTTGAACTTAAGTGACGAAAATAATCATATAAGCCTATCAGACTCTACTGTGAATTTTAGGACTTCCAGCGATCTGGCATCTATGGGGCTTACAGACACGAATAGGTTAGGGCCTCAACAAAATTTGGCGACCGCGCCAGTCCAAGAATTTTAAGTCTACCACAGTATAAATCAGAAAAACATTCAAGTTGGGTAGGAGATGCCCAAATGATATTCAGTGCTTATAATATCGTGAACCCTATGGAGAAATTTGTTGCAGCATGGATGGCATTGCCTGAAAATTTCCGAAATGCTTTGGAAAATTTCTGAGACAGAACTATGGAAGAAAAGCCGTACAATGCATTTGAGTTATTAATGGCTGAAATTCAGCAGAGATATCAGCCTGGAAGATCAGCGCAAATGTGCGAATTATTACGCTTATAAAAAAATGGGGCGTCAACTACCGTCCGAATTTTACAAACGCCTTTGCACAAAAGCTTCCAGGTTGAATATATCTAGAGATATAGTCAACTCCATTTTTACAGCTGAGCTACCAATTAGGCTCAGAACAACATTGGAAGTATTTGGCATAATGAGCATAGATTAGCTCACGGCGTGTATAAACAGCAAGAACCACAAGTACATGCTGTAATAGCAGATTCTGTAACGATGCAGCCAGTCAGGGCAGATACCGAAAACAACCTGACTATACAAGAAACCTTGCGTTTCTTATGTAGAGAAGTTGCTAGCTTGCGTAGTGATATTGCACAACTTCAGAGTCAGGATAAGTATAATAGACGTCGAGGGAGTCACTCGCGTCAACGCTTTGAAGGGCCACGCGGATGGTGTAAGGCACATTGCGAATACGGACGCAGTGCAAAGTGCCAAGGTGAGAATTGTATTTACCCGCGATTAGGTGGACCCAGATGGAAAGGAAGCACAAAACCGGTTGAGAGAAATCCATCACCAGGAAAAGGACAAAACCCCCGCTAGAAGAAGCCGTAGAGGGGTTTCATTGCAAAGGCTCCCAGATATGCCTTTAAAAGGCATACTCAAAGCAAAAGAGGCGAATAGTACAAATAGCACCGAGATAGAAGGCAAGAGAGTCCGATTCTCACTAAGCGGGGATCTTGAAAACATTGCCGAATTGTCCAGCAACAAGTTCATTATTAAGGATGAATTATCTGGATTAGAATTTCTCATCGATACGGGTGCTGAGGTAAGCATAGTTAGGTCAGACGTGGTGGAAGCAGATTGCCCCACATTTGATTATCAACTATGGGCCGCTAACGGTAGTCCGATTGGAGTAAATGGGATGAAAGAAATGTCGGTAACATTAGGCCAGAAATCTTCCTTCCGATGGAATTTTCTAGTAGCCGATGTCAAGGACCATATCATTAGCATGGATTTCTTGACACATTTCAAGCTGACATTAGATCATAAGGCTAGGACTATCGCAGAAGGCGTAGGGATATCAACACATACTGAGTCTAACACGTCGGCAGTTAAAACAGTCCTCTTACCTCGTCCAACAGTCGCACATGAATTTGCCGATATAATCGAGAAGCACCTAGCAGTGTTTCAGCCTTTCAGTGCCAAAAAGATAGGTTTGAAGACAGGAGTAGAACACCACATCGAATTGGTGGCTCCATTGCCTTGCTTACCGAGGGCCCAACCATTGGCACAACACAAGCAACAAGTTGCTTTGTCCGAATTTCACCAATTGCGCAAAGAGGGGATTTGTAGAAGGTCAAATTCCAATTTTGCTTCCCCAATAGTGGTAGTTCCCAAACCTGAACCGGGTCAATGGAGGGTTTGTGGGAATTATCGTCTATTAAACTCAGTGACAAAGGGTGATTCTTATCCTCTCCCTAACCAGAGTACTTTGCTCCGAGATATAATGGGATATGAGGTTTATTCAACTTTAGATCTCCAGAAAGCGTACTATCAGGTACCAATGGAACAAAGTTCGATACCACTCAACGCAGTCAGATTTCCAGGTTGGGGTATCGCATGAATTTCTTTGAATGCATTTTGGTTTGAAAAATGCCAGTCAGACATTCCAGCGTTTGGCTGAAGAAATCCTTCAGAGTTGTCCATTTGCGAGGGCATATACAGACGACATAATAATTTTTAGTCGCTCACGAATTGAACATCGTACGCATTTGGAAACGGTTTTGACGAGGCTGGAACAATATGGATTAGTGGGCAAACATAATAAGAGTAATATAGGTTGCTCTTCAGTTAAATATCTTGGTCATATACTTTCCAAAGACGGAATTAAACCTTTGGAAGATAAGATCCATGCCATAAAGGACGTAGCGGAACCCCGAACCGTACGCTAGTTGCGAAGGTTCTTGGGCATGATCAGCTATTATCGTCGATTCATTCCAGGTCTAGCCGGAATTCTGGGATCGTTGACAAGCCATCTCACTCGTGAAAAGAGCACGATCAAGAAGTCTTGGCCTATAAACTTGAGTCAAGAAGACCGAAAAAAATTCCAAAAGGCCAAGGAAATGTTAAGTGACGTAACAACATTAGCACCTGTAGTTTAGGAAAAACCTTTCGAGCTAATCCCAGATGCCTCAGATGTTGCATTAGGGGCAGTGCTACAGCAAAGATATCATGACATAGTAAGACCAATTGGGTTTTATAGCCGTAAGCTTAATGATCGAGAAAAACTTTATGATACGTTTGGCAAAAGGCTTCTAGCAGTGTATGGCGCAGTGCTACACTTCGAGCATTACTTAGACGGGCATAAGCTTAAGTTATTGGCCGATCATAAGCCATTGATCAGCATACTTGGTAAAACAGCTAGGCTTAATTACTCTCGTAGAGTAAATTCCCAAATAACACGGTTAGCAGAGTTCGATTTCATTGTGTCTCATATTGCTGGCAAAGAGAATGTGGTAGCAGATGCACTTAGCCGACCGAATGAAGCTGATGTCGAGCTGATATTTCAAGGTCCATTGGAAATTTTAGATGAATCAATGCATGATTTTGTTAGTCAAATCAAGGAAGCGCAAGAATCGGATCCCTTTATATTAGTATTGTCCAACAGACCAGGATATGTTCGTAAGCTCATAAGTGGCAAGTGGTTGTTATGCGAAACATCTAGAAGTCAACCACGACCATATGTGCCATTGGAGTTACGGGCCAAGATTATCCAAGTGTTACATGACATGGGTCATCCATCCATTAAAGCCACCATTCGATTAATCAACGACAGATACGTATGGCCGCACATGTCTAAAGACATACGGGTATGGGTAAGAGCCTGTGCCAAGTGTCAAACGTGTAAGGTGTGGATACATACCAGAACCGAGATAAAGAACATTGGAATACCAAATGGACGGTTCAGACACGTACACATAGACATTGTTGAGATGCCTGAAGTAAATGGAAACAAATACTTGCTGACTATGGTAGATAGATTTAGTCGTCAATTTGAAGTGGCGATTTTAAAAGACATGACAGCGCAAGAAGTCTTGTTTGCGTTTCTACATAATTGGATATCGCGTTATGCTATTCCGGAAAAGGTCACTAGTGATCGTGGTAGTCAATTTATGTCAGAGCTTTTCGTAAGATCCCTCAACATCATGGAACCACTATAATACATACTAGCGCGTATAACCCACGAGCGAATGGGATGGTAGAAAGGCTACATCATGAACTGAAAGCTGCATTAAGGTGTACTAGTGGAACAAGCTGGATACACGATCTTCCCATAGTACTACTCGCCATGCGCAACAGATATAGGGCACAATTAGGAACTTCCATAGCAGAATTGGTTTAAGGAGAACCATTAAGGTTGCCTGGAGATCTTCTAATAGAAACTCCAATTAGTCTTGATTGGGCTTCTAGTTATGTAGATTGGTTTGTAGGAGCACTTAGAGACAAGATGTGTCGTTTGGCTCCGACCAAGACTAGAAAAGCTAAAACAAAATGCTGTGTCCTCTGATTTAAAATCGGCTTCGCATGTGTATATAACTAACGAGAATAGGAAGAACTGCCTGACACTATTTTACAAAGTACCATACAAGGTCAAGTGGAAGACTGACAAGAATGTCATCATAGAAATAAATGGCATTGAGGATTGTGTTACGTTGGATCGTTGTATTCCCCAGTTTATCTGGATTGACGGTATGACTGAATTAACAGATGCGTCGAATGACCGTTCCATGGGTGAATCTGATGTGTGCAATCCCATCATGCAGGCACATAATGAAAAGCAGAACTCTGAAGAAGCGTTGTCTAATATAGCAAAATCTTATTCTACTGAATCACAGCATGAAAACTATTTTCCGATACCAGATGATTTTGATGAACCAGTGAATGTTGTACCGGGCGAGATGACGACGTCAGGGGCGCCAGTATGCATAACTTGTTCTGGAAGAGTATATCGTCAGCCGAAGAATTATGATTACGTCTATTATTAACCATTCTTTTTTTGAGAAGGTGGTGTATGTGGAAGAAGTTAAATCCTCCGCCTTATGCAAAATAACATTGACTGATAAATTTAAACCACCATATCTGATTGTAACAAATTTTATTTAAAAAAAATTTTTCTTTTTATTTTCAGAACATTCTTTGTTTAATACTTGTTGATTTTTAAGTATTGCACTATTTTCGGTTTTCGAATATCTCGCTACATTGTTGACTGGTATTGTAATTTTGGTCTGTTGCATTTTAATTTTCCATGATAAACGATTACATCATTATCGATATGTTCTGTATCATCAATTTGCTTCTTTTCGTTCTTGATGTAAATAACGTTGAAGAGGGCGGAATGAATTGTGTTGGTTTATCGTTTGGTCATATATTAGTTGTTTGCTGATTGGAATGGCCGGCAAAAGCTCAGAATTATAATAGTAAGTATCCAATTTAAGTGTTATCTCATATATTCATAGATACAAATATTAAATTGAGAACCTAGTGGAGTTAGTGCAGGATGCAGCGGACTTGAACTTAAGTGACGAAAATAATCATATAAGCCTATCAGACTCTACTGTGAATTTTTGGACTTCCAGCGATCTGGCATCGATGGGGTTTACAGAAACGAATAGGTTAGGGGCCTCAACAGCGCAAATTGTTGAATTGACTGAAGCGTTACATACGAAGTTAGATAAATTACAGATTGATGTTCGGCCATGGGTTGAGTTGGCTGAAATAACAGTGGAATCAAGAATAAAATATCATGGGAAGAAATAATAAAAATATTAGCGAATGAAGTATCAGCGCGGATTATCAAACAAGAACAGCTAATTTTATTTAATCTTGATGAAAATGCTGATGTAAAAGATGTCGAGAAATTAAATGTCCTGATCAAGGATGAGACGCATGCTGACATCGCTAAATGTTTCAGGGTGGGAAAACGATCTGATCGTCTAAGACCGGTGGTTATAAAGTTATCAAAGAGGCCAACAAATATGCAGACCAAGGCCATCAATAAAAGGAAAGGTGAGAATCCGAGTTTTCATAGCATATTTATTGGACGTGATAAAACATTTCTCCAACGAAAGTTGGCAAAAGCAAAAAAGCTAAAGAACAACCAGGAGCGGAAGCCATCTTCTTCTGACCACGATATTATAAGGAATTTATCGAGAGAAGATACAATAACAAAAAACGATGTATCATTACTAAATGTTGTGGACAGCGGGGGGAGAAGAAGTATCGCCTCAAAACCCGGGAAACGAACAATAAAAAAGCCAACAAAGCTGAATCAGTAAAAGTCGATAATTGTTTAGATAAGTCGTATTCTACATTTACTTTATTTTATGCTAACTTTCGAAGTTGTAGAGGTTAAATTGATTATCGGACAGAAATAAATCAATTTTTATTTTTGGACATTTGATGTTATCGCTGGTTTCGTAAAATAATAATGTAATTTTTGAAAAATATTGTAAAATTTTTTGGAAGTTCTTTTGTTTATATTGTCGAAGTTTTGGACCTGTCTTGTGGATGAAAATGGGAGAGTTTTGATCTGAGTTTCTTAATTGCATAAGCTAGACACTGCGTGGTTCAATCTCCGATCCTTTGTGAATAAAACTTTGTAATCTTCTCGTCATTTTGTTGTTTTTAATTATCAGCGAAAAGGACCACAAATTTGCTTTGGGTATTTTAAAGTTAATACTTGTTTTAAGGTCTCAATCATTCCAGTTCAGTAATTTGTGGATATCAGCGTATCCGGGTAAGCTTACTCAATTAATATAATATATAAATTACAAGTAATTTAATAATATCATGTCTGGTTTATTAAATACTGAGGATACAGAGCAGTTGGCTAGCGGACTT
The DNA here is from genome assembly GCA_029291075.1 of Eudiplozoon nipponicum. Lineage (NCBI taxonomy): Eukaryota > Metazoa > Platyhelminthes > Monogenea > Mazocraeidea > Diplozoidae > Eudiplozoon > Eudiplozoon nipponicum. The sequence goes on along the minus strand of JAQBSW010006242.1, from coordinate 32,664 downwards.
AAGGATTGTAGCTTAAGAGATAGTTCAGAGGAACTTAAGTGTTCCAAGATAGATGATCATTCCGCATATATGGATTTTCCGGGCCTGGCATCCAAGAGACCCCTTTATGGTAGTGACCTAAGGGCCTCTACAAAAAATGGCGACCGCGCCAGGATCCTTTATGCGGAAAGATATGATGTAGATGATCGTTTTTTACGCAATTCTATGGATAGCAATGTTAAGCTCACCATGTACAGACCAGACAACCATTCTGAATGGGTCGAAGAAGCAAAATTTTATTTTAAACTAAAACGGATGACCGACCCTATAGAAAGGTTTGCCTCGGCCTGGTGGTGCTTACCTGAGCCATTAAAAAAGAATCTGTTTAGACTCAGGAAAATTGTTACTGAGAACGAACAAGTAAATGCATTTGAGCTTCGAGTAGAAGAACTCCATGGACGATATCAACCCGAGAGGATTGAACGGATGACTGACTTATTACGTCAGGATAAGATGGGAAATCTACTTCCATCTGAATTTTATGACAGACTAATTTCAAAATCCATCGGGCTTGATATATCTGAGGAAGTTATAAATAGTATATTTGTAGCAGAATTGCCTGCTAGACTAAAAGCCACCTTGGATGTATATGATGCATTGGAATTAGAGTGGCCCAAGAAGCTCAAAGGGTTGGACAAAGTGTATCGTCAGATGGAACCTAAGGTGTATGCAGTAACCGCAGATTCACGCCTGGAGCAGCAACTCAGACATCTCTCAGAGAGACTCCTGACCATAGAAAATGAATTAAGTACCCTCCGCAGGGATATGGGTTGGATAAAAAGCAATAAGGAATGTTCCAACAGAAGTAGGGTAAATTCTCGGAGTCAACGTTCAAATTCCAAGCATTGGAGAGGCGAATCGCGTGAGGGTGTACAAGGACCACGCGAGTGGTGCATATCGCATCGCAAATACGCCGAGTTTGGAAAATGTCAGGAGGGGGGATGCACGTTTCCAAAGTTGGGTGGTCCCCGATGGAAAGGAAGTAGTCTTCCTGTAGCCTGGTCAAAGCTGCCGGAAAACTAAGGAAGCCCCCACTAGTAGGAGCCGTAGGGGGGGTTGCGCATGCAAGACTCCAAGGTATGCATATTCGTGGCATACTAAAATCATCGAAGTTAGTTTCGGAAGCTTCGATGGAAGAGACGCGCAGTAATACAGTTCGTAAATCTGTTAGATTTCGGCTGGCAGGTAATCTTAAAGAGGTTGCTGGTTATAGCAACAATAAGTTCGTTATAACTGATGAACTTAGTGGCCTAAAATTCTTAATAGACACGGGTGCAGAAGTGAGCATAGTTTGATCTGATGTGGTGGAAATTGATAGCCCCACATTCGATTACCAACTATGGGCTGCTAATGAAAGTCCAATTGAGGTTAAGGGTGTTAAAGAAATGTCAGTGACATTGGGGCAGAAGTTTCCATTTACATGGAATTTTCTGGTTGCTGATATAAAGGATAACATCATTAGGATGAACATTTTGATCCATTTTAATCTCGCTTTAGATTCCAAATCTAGGACCATTGGACAAAGCACTGGGATAGTGACTTATGCTGAGACTGGGACCTCAGTAGTTAGGTCAGTGAGACTACCCAGACCCGTCGTCGCCGATGACTTGGCGGATGTCATCGAGAAACACCTGGCCGTGTTTCTGCCATTCAATGCTAAACGCAAGGGTTTAAAGACAGGCATAGAACACCAAATCGAGTTGGTGGAGCCACTACCTTGTTCGCCCAAGTCTCAACCGTTAGCACAACACAAGCAGCAGGTTGCTATTGAAGAATTTAAGCGGTTGAGAGAAGAAGGAATTTGTAGACGTTCAAATTCCAACTTTGCATCTCCAATAGTGGTTGTTCCCAAACCTGAACCAGGTCAATGGAGGGTTTGTGGTAACTATCGTCTATTGAATTCGGTTACGAAAGGCGATTCGTATCCTCTACCGAACCAGAGTACTTTGCTCAGGGATATAATGGGGTATGAGGTATATACAACGTTAGATCTGCAGAAGGCGTACTATCAAGTACCTATGGAGGCAGAATCTATACCGCTCACAGCAGTGCGATTCCCTGGAGGAGGATCGCATGAATTCTTATGTATGCCTTTTGGGTTGAAGAATGCAAGTCAGACATTCCAGCGTCTGACAGAGGAAGTTCTTCAAGACTGTTCATTTGCTAGAGTGTATATAGATGACATCATTATATATAGTCAATCTAGAGAGGAACACCGGGAGCATTTGGACATCATTTTGTCTAAGCTGGAACATTATGGATTGGTAGTGAAACCAGAAAGAGTAGGATTGGTTGCTCTACCGTAAAATATCTTGGACACATCATTTCCAAGGATGGAATCAAGCCCTTGGAAGACAAGGTACAAGAAATCAAGGATGTGCCAGAACCTAGAACTGTACGCCAGTTGCGTAGATTTTTGGGCATGATTAGCTACTATCGTCGGTTCATACCAGGTTTAGCTGGAATTTTGGGGTCGCTAACTCGACATTTAGTTCGCGAACGAAGCACAATCAAGAAGTCCTGGCCTATTAATTTTAGCCAAGACGACAAGAAAAATTCCAGAGGGCCAAAGATCTGTTAAGCCAAATAACCACATTAGCACCTGTGGATTGGACTAAGCCGTTTGAGCTGGTCACAGATGCTTCTGATGTAGCCATAAGAGCAGTGTTACATCAACGGGAAAATGGTATAGTCAAGCCGATTGGATTCTATAGTCGGAAACTCCAAGATCGCGAAAAGCGATATGATACGCTTGGAAAGGAGTTACTAGCAGTTTATTCTGCAGTGTTGCATTTTGAGCACTACCTGGATGGACATCAGTTTATGATATTAACTGATCATAAACCGTTGTTGAGTATCCTTGGGAAAACAAATAGGCTAAATTATTCTCGCCGGGTGAATTCACAAATAACCCGACTCGCAGAATTTGATTTTACCATTATTCATATCTCAGGAAAAGATAATGTGTTGGCAGATACTCTCAGTAGATCAGACGTATCAGATGAAGATATGATTCGTTCAGAGTCACTCGTATGCTCTATTGTATCCTCTAATGATTTTTTCCAGCAATTGATGGAAGCACAAGGTTCTGATCCTTTAGTAGCTGTGTTGGAAAAGAATCCTGTATATACACGCAGGAAGATTGGAGATCAGTGGTTATTATGTGAAATCTCCAGGAGCCAACCTAGACCTTATGTACCGCTAGAATTAAGGTATAAGGTAATTCAGCAGTTACATGAATTCAGTCATCCTTCCATTAAGGCAACTATCAGGATGGTCACTGATAGATATGTATGGCCAAAGATGTCGAAAGACATAAGAGCCTGCGTAAGGACATGTGCCCGGTGTCAAACTTGTAAAGTTTGGCGTCATACCAAAACTGAAATTAAAACGATTGGTATACCAGCGGGTCGATTCATGCATGTTCATATTGATATAGTAGAAATGCCTGAGATTTCCGGCCAAAAGTATTTACTCACGATGGTCGATCGATTCAGTCGTCAGTTTGAGGTAGCAATCCTGAAGGACATGACAGCTCAAGAGGTCTTACTTATGTTCTTGCATAATTGGGTGTCGCGATATGGTGTACCGGTAAGGGTAACTACTGATCGTGGTAGTCAGTTTATGTCTGAACTGTTTATCAGATCATTGAATACAATGGGGATAGAAGTAAGACAGACATGTGCTTATAATCCCAGAGCCAATAGGATGGTTGAGAGACTGCACAGGGAGCTGAAAGCTGCATTACGCTGCACCGGTGGATCTAGTTGGATACATGATTTGCCCATAGTTTTGTTGGCAACGCGAAACAGATACAGAGTTCAGTTAGGAACATCCATAGCAGAACTTGTTTATGGAGAGCCATTGAGGTTACCTGGAGATCTTCTAATAGAAGCTCCAAGTTGTCTCGATTGGGCCTCTAGTTCAGTAGATTGGTTTGTTGGAGCATTGAGAGATAAAATGAGTCGTTTAGCTCCAACCAAAACTAGAAGTCCAAAGTCCAAATGCTACGTATCTTCAGATTTAAAGCTGGCATCGCATGTACATATAACTAACGAAAACAGAAATAATTGTCTGAGTCCATAATATAAGTGGGCATATAATGTCAATCATATGACTGAGAAAAATGCATTTATAGAAGTAAATAGCACTGTCGAATGTGCTACACTGGATCGCTGTATTCCAAATTTTATTGGGACGGAGGAGGAGACTGAGGAACGGTATTCACCGAAGTACCTAGAAGTTGAGGTGAGATATGAGGCAGAAATTGGTCAAAAAAAGGAAGAGTCGAATAAAAATGGTAAAGAAGTACAGATTAAAATCAAGACAACTGAGAATCTAGAACAATGCGATATGAGTATGAAATCTGGTGAAGTACCAGCACAACTTGTTGAAACTCGGTCTGGAAGAGTCATCAAGAAACCGAAGAATGAAGACTACATCATGTATGGTTAATCATCTTAAACATGAGGGAGTATGTGGAGGTTAAATTATTTATTGGACACCGTTTAACCTATCATATAAAACTAAATCAATTTTTATTTGTGGACATTTGATGTTATCGCTGGTTTCGTAAAACAATATTGTAATTTTTGAAAAATATTGTAAAATCTTTTGGAAATTCTTTTATTCATATTGTCGAAGTTTTGGACTTGTCTTGTGGAAGGAAATGAGAGAATTTTTGATCTGAGTTTCTGAATTGCATAAGCGGGACACTGCGTGGTTCCATCTCCGATCCTTTGTGAATAAAACTTTGTAATCTTCTCGTCATTTTGTTGTTTTTAATTATCAGCGAAAAGGACCAAAAATTTGCTTTGGGTATTTTAATTTAATACTTGTTTTAAGGTCTCAGTCATTTCAGTTCAGTAAATTGTGGATATCAGCGAATCCAGGTAAGCTTACTTAATTATTATAATATATAAATTACAAGTAATTTAATAATATCATGTCTGGTTTATTAAATACTGAGGATACAGAGCAGTTGGCTAGCAGACTTAAGGATTGTAGCTTAAGAGATAGTTCAGAGGAACTTAAGTGTTCCAAGATAGATGATCATTCCGCATATATGGATTTTCCGGGCCTGGCATCCATAAGACCCCATTATGGTAGTGACCAAAGGGCCTCTACAAGGGCTGTAGAGGATGTTGAATCCTCCGCCTTATATAAAATGACCTTGAATGATAAATTTAAACCACCATAGCTGATTGTAACAACTTTATTTAAAAAGAATTTTTTCTTTTTATTTTTCCAGAACATTCTTTGTTTAAATACTTGATTTTTAAAATTGTGCGCTATTTTTCAGTTTTTGAGTATCTTGCTTCAAACCTGGCATTGAAATTTCGTCTGCTGCATTTTAACATTTCTTTCCATAATGAACGATTACAATCCTTGCCTTGTGTTCTGATATAATATAGCACTGAGGAGGAGCCTTGGAACAGGTATAATTGTTTTATTTGTGGGTCACGTACACATCGAAACAGATTATTGCTGGCATAGCAGCTGTCCGACTCTCACCTTCCGATTGCCATTGTAAGTGTCAATTTAATTATTAAAACTTTTGATCATGAATACCGATATTAAGTATGAGGACACATGCAAGTTAGTGCAGGACATAGCGGACTTGAATTTAAATGACACTAGCAATAATATAAGTATATCAGATTCTACTGTGAATTTTATGACTTCCAGCGAACTGGCATCTATGGGGCTTACAGATACGGATAGGTTAGGGGCCTCAACAAAATTTGGCGACCGCGCCAGTCCAAAAATATTAAGTCTACCACAGTATAATTCAGAAAAACATTCGAGTAGGGTAGGAGATGCCCAAATGATATTTAGTGCTTACAATATCGTGAACCCTATGGAAAAATTTGTTGCAGCATGGATGGCATTGACTGAAAATTTCCGAAATGCTTTGGAAAATTTCAGAGACAGAACTGTAGAAGAAAAGCCGTATAATGCATTTGAGTTATTGACGGCAGAAATTCAACAGAGATATCAGCCTGGAAGATCAGCGCAAATGTGCGAATTATTACGCTTAGAAGAAATCGGGCGTCAACTACCGTCTGAATTTTACGAACGCCTTTGCACAAAAGCTTCCAGGTTGAATATATCTAGAGATGTAGTCAACTCCATTTTTACAGCTGAGCTACCAATTAGGCTCAGAACAACAATGGATGTATTTGACACAATGAACATAGATTGGCCAACAAAACTCAGAGGGTTAGACGGCGTGTATAAACAGCAAGAACCACAAGTACATGCTGTAATGGTAGATTCTGTAACGATGCAGCCAGGTAGGGCAGATACCGAAAACCACCTGGCTATACAAGAAACTTTGTGTTTCTTATGTAGAGAAGTTGCTAGCTTGCGTAGTGATATTGCACAACTTCAGAGTCAGGATAGGTATAATAGACGTCGAAGGAGTCACTCGCGTCAACGCTTCGAAGGGCCACGCGGATGGTGTAAGGCACATTGCGAATACGGACGCAGTGCGAAGTGCCAAGGCGAAAATTGTAATTACCCGCGATTAGGTGGTCCCACATGGAAAGGAAGCACAAAACCGGTTGAGAGGAATCCGTCACCGGGAAAAGGGAACAACCCCCGCTAGTAGGAGCCGTAGGGGGGTTCCATTGCAAAGGCTCCCAGATATGCCTTTAAAAGGCATACTCAAAGCAAAAGAGGCGACTAGTACAAATAGCACCAAGATAAAAGGCAAGAGAGTCCGATTCTCACTAAGCGGGGATCTGGAAAACATTGCCGGATTGTCCAGCAAAAAGTTCATTATTAAGGATGAATTATCTGGATTAGAATTTCTCATAGACACGGGTGCTGAGGTAAGCATAGTTAGGTCAGACGTGGTGGAAGCAGATTGCCCCACATTTGATTATCAACTATTGGCCGCTAACGGTAGTCCAATTGAAGTAAAAGGGATGAAAGAAATGTCAGTAACATTAGGCCAGAAATCTTCCTTCCGTTGGAATTTTCTAGTAGCCGATGTCAAGGACCATATCATTGGCATGGATTTCTTGATCCATTTTAAGCTGACATTAGATCCCATAGCCAGGACTATCGCAGAAGGCGTAGGGACATCAACACATACTGAGTCTAACGTGTCGGCAGTTAGAACAGTCCTCTTACCTCGTCCAACAGTCGCACATGACTTTGCTGATATAATCGAGAAGCACCTAGCAGTGTTTCAACCTTTCAGTGCCAAAAGGATAGGTCTGAAAACAGAAGTAGAACACCAAATAGAATTGGTGGTACGTTGCCTTGTTCACCAAAGGCTCAACCATTGGCACAACACAAGCAACAAGTAGCTGTGTCAGAATTTCACCAATTGCGCGAAGAGGGGATTTATAGAAGGTCAAATTCCAATTTTGCTTCCCCAATAGTGGTAGTTCCCAAACCTGAATCGGGTCAATGGAGGGTTTGTGGGAATTATCGTCTATTAAACTCAGTGACAAAGTGTGATTCTTATTCTCTCCCTAACCAGAGTACCTTACTCCGAGATATAATGGGATATTAGGTTTATTCAACTTTAGATCTCCAGAAAGCGTACTATCAGGTACCAATGGAGGAAAGTTCGATACCACTCACCGCAGTCAGATTTCCAGGAGGGGGATTGCATGAATTTCTTCGAATGCCTTTTGGTTTGAAAAATGCCAGTCAGACATTCCAGCGTTTGGCTGAAGAAATTCTTCAGAATTGTCCATTTGCGAGAGTATATATAGACGACATAATTATTTTTAGTCGCTCCCGAAATGAACATCGCACGCATTTGGAAACGGTTTTGACCAGGCTGGAACAATATGGATTAGTGGTCAAACCTAATAAGAGTAATATTGGTTGCTCTTCAGTTAAATACCTTGGTCATATACTTTCCAAAGACGGAATTAAGCCTTTGGAAGATAAGGTCCAAGCCATAAAGGACGTAACTGAACCCCGAACCGTACGCCAGTTGCGAAGGTTCTTGGGCATGATCAGCTATTATCGTCGATTCATTCCAGGTCTAGCCGGAATTCTTCGATCGTTAACAAGCCATCTCACTCGTGAAAAGAGCACGATCAAGAAATCTTGGCCTATCAACTTGAGTCAAGAAGACCGAGAAAATTTCCAAAAGGCCAAGGATATGTTAAGTGACGTAACCACATTAGCACCTGTAGATTGGGAAAAACCTTTCGAAATAATCACTGATGCCTCAGATGTTGCATTAGGAGCAGTGCTACAGCAAAGAGATCGTGACGTAGTAAAACCGATTGGGTTTTATAGCCGTAAGCTTACTGATCGAGAAAAACGTTATGATACGTTTGGCAAAGAGCTTCTAGCCGTGTATGCAGCAGTGATACACTTCGAGCATTACTTAGATGGTCACAAGTTTAAGTTATTGACCGATCATAAGAAAATTGATTAGCATACTTGGTAAGACAGCTAGGCTTAATTACTCTCGTAGAGTAAATTCCCAAATAACACGGTTAGCAGAGTTCGATTTCACTGTGTCTCATATTGCTGGTAAGGAGAATGTGGTGGCCGATGCACTTAGCCGACCGAATGAAGCTGATGTCGAGCTGATATTTCAAGGTCCATTAAAATTTTTAGATGAATCAATGAACGATTTCGTTAGTCAAATCGAGGAAGCGCAAGGATAGGATTCCTTTACATTAGTATTATCTAAAAGACCGGGATATGTTCGTAAGCTCATAAGTGGCAAGTGGTTGTTATGCGAAACATCTAGAAGTCAACCACGACCATTTGTACCATTGGAGTTACGGCCAAGATTATCCAAGTGTTGCATGACATGGGTCATCCATCCATTAAAGCCACCATTCGATTGATCAAAGACAGATACGTATGGCCGCACATGTCTAAAGACATACGGGTATAGGTAAGAGCCTGTGCCAAGTGTCAAACGTGTAAGGTGTGGAGACATACCAGAACTGAGATAAAGAACATTGGAATACCAAATGGACGGTTCAGACACGTACACATAGACATTGTTGAGATGCCTGAAGTAAATGGAAACAAATACTTGCTGACTATGGTAGATAGATTTAGTCGTCAATTTGAAGTGGCGATTTTAAAAGACATGACAGCGCAAGAAGTTTTGTTCGCGTTTCTACATAATTGGATATCGCGTTATGGTGTTCCGGAAAAGGTCACTAGTGATCGCGGTAGTCAATTTATGTCAGAGCTTTTCGTAAGATCCCTCAACATCATGGGAACCACTATAATACATACTAGCGCGTATAACCCACGAGCAAATGGGATGGTAGAAAGGCTACATCGTGAACTGAAAGCTGCATTAAGGTGTACAAGTGGAACAAGCTGGATACACGATCTTCCTATAGTACTACTCGCCATGCGCAACAGATATAGGGCACAATTAGGAACTTCCATTGCAGAATTGGTTTATGGAGAACCATTAAGGTTGCCTGGAGATCTTCTAATTGAAACTCCAAGTAGTCTTGATTGGGCTTCTAGTTATGTAGATTGGTTTGTAGGAGCACTTAGAGACAAGATGTGTCGTTTGTCCCCAACCAAGTCTAGAAAACCTAAAACTAAATGCTATGTGTCCTCAGATTTAAAATCGGCTTCGCATGTATATATAACTAATGAGAATAGGAAGAACTGCCTAACACCATTTTACAAAGAACCATACAAGGTCAAGAGGATGACTGACAAGAATGTCATCATAGAAATAAATGGCATTGAGGATTGTGTTACGTTGGATCGCTGTATTCCCCAGTTTATCTGGATTAATGGTGTGACCGAATTAAAAGATGCGTTGAATGACCGTTCCATGGGCGAATCTGAGGTGTGCAATCCCATCTTGCAGACACATAATGAAATACAGCAATTGGAAAAACCGTTGTCTAACATATAAAAATCTTATTCTACTGAATCACAGCATGAAAATTATTTGTCGACAACAGATGATATTGAAGAACCAGCGAATGTTATATCGGGCGAGATGACGACGTCAGGGGCGCCAGTATGCACAAAACGTTCTGAAAGAATACATCGTCAGCCGAAGAACGATGATTACATCTACTATTAGTCGTTCCTCTCTTTTTTTTAGAAGGTGGTGTATGTGGAGGATGTTGAATCCTCCGCCTTATATAAAATGACCTTGAATGATAAATTTAAACCACCATAGCTGATTGTAACAACTTTATTTAAAAGAATTTTTTCTTTTTATTTTCCAGAACATTCTTTGTTTAAAGACTTGATTTTTTAAATTGTGCGCTATTTTCAGTTTTTGAGTATCTTGCTTCATGCCTGGTATTGAAATTTCGTCTACTGCATTTTATCATTTCTTTCGATAATAAACGATTGCAACATTATAAAATAAACTCTTCCAATCCTTGCCTTGTGTTATGATATAATATAGCACTGAGGAGGAGCCTTGGAACAGGTATAATTGTTTTATTTGTGGGTCACGTACACATCAAAACAGATTATTGCTGGCATAGCAGCTGTCCGACTCTCACCTTCCGATTGCCATTGTAAGTGTCAATTTAATTATTAAAACTTTTGATCATGAATACCGATATTAAGTATGAGGACACATGCAAGTTAGTGCAGGACATAGCGGACTTGAATTTAAATGACACTAGCAATAATATAAGCATATCAGATTCTACTGTGAATTTTAGGACTTCCAGCGAACTGGCATCTATGGGGCTTACAGACACGGATAGGTTAGTGGCCTCAACAGCGTCTATTTCTTTCCAGATTATTTTTTCGGGTGTTTTGTACGTGAAAGGTTTCACATCCCGATTTGCCTAACATTAAGTGCCAATTTAATAATTAAATTCGATAGATATGGTAGCTAATCTTAAATTTGAGGACACTAGCAAGTTAGCGCAAGACATGGCAGTGTAGAGGATGTTGAATCCTCCGCCTTATATAAAATGACCTTGAATGATAAATTTAAATCACCATAGCTGATTGTAACAACTTTATTTAAAAAGAATTTTTTTCTTTTTATTTTCCAGAACATTCTTTGTTTAAAGACTTGATTTTTAAAATTGTGCGCTATTTTCAGTTTTTGAGTATCGTCGCTTCCGGGCTGGTTGAAGATTTTCGTTTGCTGCATTTTAACATTTCTCTCCATAATAAACGATTACAATATTATTCAATAAACATCTTTCAACACTTGTCTTGTGTTCTGATATAATATAACACTGAGGAGGAGCCTTGGAACAGGTAATTTTATTTATTATTGTGGGTCACGTACACATCAAAGCAGATTATTGCTGAAGATATAGCTTTCCAACTCTCACCTTCTTAAAGCCTTAAATAAGTGTCAATTCAAGTATCATAATTCTTGATCATGAATGCCGATATTAAATTAGAAGACGTATTTCATTTAGGGCAGGACCTAATGGATTTAAATCTTATAGACACAGATAACAAAGTAGGCATATCAGACTCTACTGTGAATACAGGACGAAGGAACTGGCACTATGGGGGCTTACACACCAATAGGTAAGGGGCCCAACAGGTATGAATTTAGCAGATGTGAATGAAAATACAAGCTTATCAGATTCTACTGTAAGTTATAGGACTGCACACGAGATGGCATCTATAGGGTTCTCAGACACAAATAGGTTAGGATCCTCTACAGTGACTCTTTCTTATAGGATTCATATAGGCACCAGTCCATTGGTTCATATGGAAAGCATTTATGCAATAGCACATCCTTCGAAACCATAAAGTTTGCAGTGATAAAAACTGTAATCTAGTGGCGTATATAGTGCAGGAGATAGGACTAATTTGTTTCACAACTTGTCATTATCACGCGAAAAATGCAATCGGCATCAGACAGCTTTGAACTTTTTCACATAAAAAATTATATGATTAGACAATATCACCCAATCGCAACAGTTGAAATTCAATTTCTTAATTCCGAAAGGATAATAGAGTAACATAGTTAAGCCGTAGTTACGATTATTATTCGAGGTTTTAACATAGTCTATTACATTACGTTTTACTCCTATTCTACAAGAGGAGGAGCGCCAAAGAAGAAAATCTGTGATGGAAATGTGAATAAAATATATTAAATATGAATTCATATTTGTTTACCAATAACATTTGAATGTTTACCAATGCAATTACATTTCGTACAGTCGCAAGGTCAAATTTGTGTAACAACAGTTTTATTAAAGCAAACGATTTCAAAAAGCAATTTTGATGCAATTTTTGGGTTCCAATGCTAAATTATGTAACACGGAACGGTAAGTTAATGAGATTAAAATAAATAGCCCTGAAGAAAACCATTAGTGAATGATTTTGACTTATGTCAACATGGCTTTACGAAAGGTAGATCGACAACTACCAATATGCTTTCCATGTGGAAACATGTAATCACATTAGACGAGAATAATTTAGATGCATTAACTGTATTTATAGATATCTCAAAAGCTTTTGATTCTATATCTTTTGATGCTATTTTGAATGCAATTAGTTTGTTGAATATTGAACCGAATATTTTTAAATTACTTAAATACTATCTATATAATCGAAGAATGAGTATTCAAGTAAATGATTTGATATCAAAATCAAAACGAGTAACGAGTGGAGTTCCACAGGGATCAAGCTTGGGGCCAATTTTATTTAAAATTGTATTAGCAAATTTGGAAACTAAAATCCTTAATGGTCGAGTTTGCAAATTCGCTGATGATTTAAAAATAATCTTCCCAATTGATCCAAAGAATGTCGAATTCTCCAAAAATAATGTGACTTTAGATTTGTATGATTTGAGTAAATATTTGTTTACACTAGGGCTGAGAATAAACAATAAAAAGACAAAAGCTTTAAAAATAGGGAACAGAACAAACTTTCATTATGTTTATTTTCATGATGCTGTTGTTAATGATGTGTTTGAGATTAAACTTATGCAAGAAATTAAGGATTTAGGCATAACTATTCAATGTACAGCTTCTGCTGAGAGACATATTGAAAGTATAGTAGGCAGTGCTAAGAAAAGATGGGCATTAATAAATCGAACTATTTTATCAAATGATATAAAACTTCAAATGTATATAATATGGATTAGACCGGTACTAGAATATACTGTCGCTACCTGGAATCCATTAAAAAAAGGATTGTCTAATAAGATAGAAGCTGTACAAAGAAAAGTTGTGAAATATATTAGTCCTACTTCTTGCACTATATACGCCTCTAGATTACAGTTTGCGTCATTGCAATCTCTGTGGTTTCGGAGGATGTGTTATTGTATAAAGTTTTCCATCTGAACCAGTGGACCGGTGCCTATATGACTCCGATAAGAAAGAGTCATGAAATTGGAACTAGATCTGGACATATGGCAATATCTCCTCCTTTTATGGGGAATGTAGCGAGCAAGTTATTCTCTTTCTCGAAAATCTACAAAATTTATAATCAATTGCCGAAGGGGCTTAGAGAAATGCCTCCATCTAAGATGTCTATTAAATCTATATCTACTGAACTTGAAAAAGTCTGCAATCCTGCTGATATCTTTTATTTTTTGATTATGATAATACTTTCTCATGGTTGAATAAGAGACAAGGATAATTGTTCTCGGAAACAGATTTTATTGAGATTTTATTTCCAAGTTTTGTATTATTATAATTGAAATGTTATGCACTATATCTTCAAATTAGTTAACATTACATACAATCAATTGCTAGTCATAGTTCTCAATTTTTGCATAATGTTACACTCGAATTATACCTTAATTGTTCCTAATTTGGTGATGTATATATTATTCTTTTCAGTCGAACTTTCTGATATTGACATATTGTATTGTACAACTAGTGAGATATACCTATCTACACGAGATGAATTGCACAAATATTGTGATGTGATAATTATTTTAATATATATTGTACAATTTCCAATTTTATTATTTGATGGAATATGTGTGGTTTGAATCCAAATAAAGATATTCTATTCTATTTATTCTAAAATGTAGATGTGTTGAGGCCCTCACTATTCGAGTCTGAGCCCCCATAGATAGCAGATCCTTGAAGTCCTAAAATTCACAGTAGAGTCAGTAACTATATTTCATTTACATCTACTAGATTCAATTCTGCAGTATCAGCATAACTACTTGTGTTCTCAATTGTATCGGTCACATATATTAGTTTAACAGGTAAATCGACACTTGATGTTAGGCAATCGGAATGCGAAAGTTGTATCATAATAATTCCTGAACAAATAATCTGGAAGGAGATATACGTGAAAAACAGAATAATCAAATTACCTGTTCCAGAACTTCCCTTTTCTGTGTGATATAATATCAGAACAAAAGGCAATTACGGTAATAATAATAATACATTTATTTGGCATCAAAGGCCAACTGGCCCAACCATTGAAATAGCAAATCAAGGGTAGGATATGTGGAGGTGAGTGGAATTGTGACTAGCAAAGTATTTAATAGCAGGGGGAGGGATTGGGGAGGGGAAAAGTTATCATTAGCATCAAGATAGTTCAATCTGGTGAAAAATAAATATAAACGAAGTTCCATTTGACTAGACAAGATCAATTAGAGATAGTCCGTGAAGTATCTTATCCTCAAGGTGAGGGTGAGATCGAAAACAAAGATGAAGATGAAAAGATGGCGGCCCGGAGGTAGACGTCGACCGATGAAGTCCATTGTTGTGACGATTGAATTGATGGAGCAAAGCATGGACATGGATGGAATCAGCAGGATTGAGGCGAGCGAGTCTTGAAGGGATCGCAGGCATCCGTAGAACGTGATTGTGATTGAAAGAAGACCAGGGAGAGTCGAAGTCCGAAGCGAACCGTTGGTGAATCGGTAGGGCTGTTGGGTTTCCGGTCCTCCGCTGAAATAAGAAAGAAAGAAAAGAGTTGGATGAGCAAAACGTAGTAGAGTATCCACAACGTGGATATAATGGGGTTAGGAATAGGCTGAGAGGTGGTATTAGTGAATCTAGAAGAAAAGAATAAGACCAGAGAGGTAAAGTGGAAGATTAGATGGCTGTCTGTGGGATTTCGCCCTCCGAAGTTAGTAAAGAGGATAGCCTGGGGTGAAGTAAATGTTATGGATTGAGAAGGAACCAGTTTCGTTTCCAATCGGTCGTATCACAAAAAAGTTTGTTGAAGAAATACTGATGGGCTGCCTTTTTGAATTCGTGCTGGGGTAGGAGCTTTATGTCTGTGGGAAGAGCGTTGTAGACATTAGTGACTTTGGAGAAGAGATAGATTTTTTTAAATATGGTGGGGGTATGGTTGGCTTGGATAGAAGAGTTACTAGAACGTGTGGCATAGTGGTGACTAGGGTGGGCAAAGTTGGAGAGTGGTAAGCAAGTTGTGATCTTGTGGATAAAAGAAATGACGCGAAGGTGAAGGGTGAACCAAAGCAGAAGAAGGTTTGCCAGGAGAAGGCGTTTCCTATAGTTTTGGCATTTCGGGAAGACTCGCTTTAGAAATCTGGAGGATACCTGTTCAATAGTAAAGAAGGAGGCGAGGGTGAGAGGTCATTAGAATTCGCTGGCGTAGGAAATGAGGGGCAGAACGTAGACCTTGAATAACGTGAGTTGGAGAGTGGGTTTGTTAGTCTTAAAACAGATCAGACGGGCCCATTTGAAGAGTTTGGAAGTAGTGTGTGTAAGGTGTAGGGAAAAGTCTAGGGATTTTGAGAAGTGAATGCCAAGATGTTTGGCCGAATCTATTATTTCTATATCAAGGGGATAATTTGCAACCGGGATAGAGCAGAATGGATCAGAGGAGAGTTTCATTATGCGAGTTTTGGTGGGATTTAGTTTGAGGCCGATTCTGCTGAGCTGCGAGTGGAGCGAGGATAAGAGCTCCGATATAAGGGATAAGGAGTTGGATGTTTTGGAGTTGCTGAATACGATAACCATGTCATCCACATATTTGAACAGTTTGAAAAGGTTGTCATCAACCTGTATGTGCGCGAGCGTAAGGTTGAAGAGAATGGGACCAAGTACGCAGTCTTGGGGAACACCGGATCGGATATGGGCTGGCCTCGAGTGACTACTGCCAACTTTTACTGTCGCATATCGGTTTCGGAGATAGTAACTAATAAGATTGAGAACGTTGCCGCAGATACCGCTTCTCAGTAAGGCGGATTCGATTGCTGAAAATGACAGCGAGTCAAAAGCCTTGGAACTATCCAGGAATAGGAGCGTGCACTGAAGCCCTTTAGAGAAGGAGGAGTAGCAATGATCGAGAACACTAACTAAGTTGGTGGAAGCGGAGCGGCCATTCAGAAAGCCATGTTGATCATCGAGGAGATAGAAGTTTACATGAGACTTAATGGAGGAGTAGATTAGGTTGTATAAGATCCTGTCGAAGATTTTTGTGAAAGAAGGGACGATAGTAATGGGGCGGAGATCTTTAAATGATGAGATCGAAGAAGTGCCATTTTTAATGATAGGAGAGATCGTCGAATTGAGCAAGTCCGGGGGAAGATAGGTGATTTCGAGACAATGATTAATAACATCTGCAATCAGAGAGAAGACGTTCCAGTCTAGAAGGGCAATCATACTGACCGAGACACCATATTGATCAAATTGGTGTTTAGATTTAATGTTTTTAATTGCTTGGGCGACGGAAGCCGGAGAGACATGGAACCAGCATAGGTTCTCGGTGTCTCCGTTGTCAAACATCTCGACAGGCGGAGTGGGAGTGGAAAAGGAGTCGAGAAGGTGAGTCAGATAATCATTGGCGAAGCAGGGGTCGCCTGACTGAGAGAAGTTGATAAACGAGGTTTTAGGCTTTAGCAGCAATTGGTGTTTGATGATGGCGAACTTTGCCCGGGGGTTAGGAGCTGAGCGGATGCGTTTTTCGATGTGGAGCGCTTGTTTGTTGATAGCCTGTTTAATGAGCCCATCAATGCGTCTCAGAGCGAGGGCGCGGGCAAGTGACGAAGTGCGTAGACGAGAGCTGCGTGCGAGGTTGTCACGTGCCTTAAACAGAGCGTTCAACTTATTCGTCGAGTATACGTTTTGAATAGAGGTGGCGGAGTTGTAGTGGGAGGATAGGATGTTATGGACTTCGGAAAAGCACGAGGAGAGATTGTTTGGGAGAAAGTGGTCCCTCCAGTTAACTGTGTCACAGAGTCGGCGGAACTCTTCCCAGTTGGTGAATCGTCTGAAAGATTGGGTGTCTTCTCGAGGGGTGAAGGATAAGAGGTAAGAGGAAGGATACCTGACAGTGATCAAGGTTGGGGAAGATTTCCCGAGAGCGAACATCGATCACCTCGTTATTGGAGAGTACACAATCCAGTTGGTTGTTCCCTCGGGTAGGAAAATGCACGAATTGGTGTAGCAGGTTGTCCGAGAAGAGTCAAAGCAGTGGGTGACTTTCGGAAGATAGATTATGCCAGTTAGTTATGGGGAGGTTGAGATCACCCACAACCACGTACCGATCGGAGTGTAAAGAGAAAAAAGTAGATAGAAGTTGGGCCCCGCGTGTGTCGTCGATGAGTGAGATATTAGGGGGTCTATAGACAACACAGGTAGATATGCTTTGGTTATGGATTTGTAGCTGAAACGAGAAAAATTCCAATTCTTGAGAATTCGATGTCGACAAGCGTTTGGGCATAAGAAGGGATCGGACATAGGCAGCTAGTCCGCCCCCACGACCAACAGTTCTGTCGCTACGAAGGAACGTGTATCCATAAATGAGGAAAAGATCATCACAGTGGATGGAAGGGGACAGCCAAGTCTCAACAAGAACGCATATGTCAATCTCGTTAGAGGATAGAAAAGCTCGTAGTTGATTGATTTTAGGCGTAAGTGACCTGCAGTTGATGAGAATTGCTGAGAGTGCTCTGAGAGAGGGAGAAAAAGCGTGCGGAGGCTTTCCGTTGGCGGGCAGGGCGAGATCTAGGGCTGATGAGGGTGACAGACCGCTCGTTGACAAGGATAGAGTGGTCAGCGTCGATTTGGATTTCTTTTGTCCCGCGTTTATCAGGTGGGTGAGGCAGTTGGAGGGTTTGAAAGTAAAAGGGGGGCGAGATATCTGGGCTCGTGGGGGCACTCGGAAGCTGCGTTGAGGGGGCGAGCAGGGACAGAGAAAGATCAGAGGCTGGGACGCAACAGTCCAGGGTGGGGTCGATGATGGATTCAGTAGGGGGAGACGAAGTTGATGGGACTGGGTCGAAGTCTTGTTTGGTCTTAGTAGACACGTTTTTTCGGTTTCTGGGTCAAAGCATCCGTCACAAAGGTAAATTGTCGAGGGGATGTGGACCTGGCGGACGAACTTGGGGCAGAAGGTGCGTTATTAGGAGGTTTAGCGTGGCGTGGTCGGCCACGACGACGTGGTAAAGCTTGAGATTGTGTGGGGGGACTGGTTGCGGAGTAAGGGCTAAAAGTGAGAGGAAGGTCTTCAAATCGAGGAGGTATCAGTAGGGGTGGACTGGAGGAAGGTGCATCGCCAAGGATTCCGCCGTGAACTGAGCGGCTTTTCTTTGGGTTCCTCCAGCCCGGAAAGGCGTGATGAGCTGGAGGAGGGGGTTGGTGTCCGGTTTATGGGTTTGGACTTTCTCTAAAGTCCTCTGTAGCAGCGTGTAGTCTCGATTTAGTTTGACTTCCCCGGATGTTAAGATGGGCGAGTGTAGTTTGAGATGACGAATCTCACCGTCAGACAGTCTTTTGTGCGAGGAGAGAATAAAGGCTTGACCCTTTCCCGAGGAGATCTCTTTAAGGTGGCTAAAGTTGTCCCCTATTTGACTGATGAGATCTGAGGCCAGATCGTCCTTTGAGAGTGGGGAGCGCGGAGACCAAGAAAGAGGTTTCTCTTGTTGTGATTTCACAGGGCAACCTCCCTGGCTACCCCATTCAGAAACGCATCAGCTTGACGCAACAAATGGAGCTGAACGGTGGAGACTGAAAGGTTGCCAGTCAGTGCTCCAAGTAATACTGTGATGTCCGCCATTTGCTGTTGGAAGTCACAAATATTGGAGATAAGCTTTTGGGTGAGGAACGGGGAGATGGGGGCTGGTGACGAAAGCTGGTTCATGGTGGAGTGAGATAGAAGAGCAGAAATAACGTAGATTACGTTAAAAGAGAGGAAAAGAATGAGTATTGATGAGAGAAAAAGAATGGGTATTAAAATGCAGAAATAAACGGGAAAATCGGGTGAGCTAGGAATAGATCCTTGATAACTGAAGGTAAATTCCAAAAAAATGTGTAGGTAGATTCCTGGTGTATCCTAGAGATGAAATCAGACAAGAAATCCTGAGAATCTGAAAATAAAAACAAAATAAAACCCGATATCCTTCGAAATTAGAGAAAAATGTTGAAAACCGCAAGCACGCTCTCTCCGGTCGTTGCGTTCCACCCGACAAAACTAATATATAGTAGGAATATATTGTTGAGATGTATTCGTGTTACTAGAGAAAAATGTAAAAATGCAGCAGACAAAAATATGTTAAAACCAGTCGAGGTGCGAGACACTCCACATACACCACCTTCTCAAAAAAAGACGGCTAGTAATAGACGTAATCATAATTCTTCGACGTGGCATTCTTCCAGAACGAGTTGTGCATAGCAACTAAGTCCTCGTCATCTTGCACGGTACAATTTCCTATGGTTCTTCAATATCATCTGGTATTATCAAACAGTTTTCATGCTGTGAACTGGTAGAATAAGATTTTGCTATATTAGACAACGCAGCATCTGAATTATGAATTCTGCATTTCATTATGTGCTTGTATGGTAGGATTGCACACATCAGATTCGCCCATAGAACGACGGACATTCAACGCATCTTTTAATTCAGTGATACCGTCTATCCAGATAAACTGGGGAATGCAACGACCCAACGTAACACAATCCTCAATACCATTTATTTCTATGATGACATTCTTATCAGTCATCCACTTGACCTTTAATCTTGTCAGTCAGTTCTTCCTATTTTCATTAGTTATATACACATGTGAAGCCGATTTTAGATCAGAGGACACATAGCAATTGGTTTTTGCTTTTCGAGTCTTGGTCGGGGCCAAACGACACATCTTGTCTCTAAGTGCTCCTACAAACCAATTTACATAACTAGAAGCGCAATCAAGACTACTTGGAGTTTCAATTAGAAGATCTCCAGGCAACCTTAATGGTTCTCCATAACCAATTCTGCAATGGAAGTTCCTAATTGTGCCCTATATCTGTTGCGCATGGCGAGTAGTACTATAGGAAGATCGTGTATCCAGCTTGTTCCACTAGTACACCTTAATGCAGCTTTCAGTTCACGATGTAGCCTTTCTACCATAGTGGTGTATACCCATGATGTCGAGGGATCTTACGAAAAGCTCTGACATAAATTGACTACCGCGATCACTAGTGACCTTTTCCGGAACACCATAACGCGATATCCAATTATGTAGAAACGCGAACAAAACTTCTTGCGCTGTCATGTCTTTTAAAATCGCCACTTCAAATTGATGACTAAATCTATCTAACATAGTCAACAAGTATTTGTTTCCATTTATTTCAGGCATCTCGACAATGTCTATGTGTACGTGTCTGAACCGTCAAATTGGTATCCCAATATTCTTTATCTCGGTTCTAGTATGTCTCCACACCTTACACGTTTGACATTGGCACAGACTCTTATCCATACCAGTATGTCTTTAGACATGTGCGGCTATACGTATCTGTCCTTGATCAATTGAATGGTGGCTTTAATGGATGGATGACCCATGTCATGTAACACTTGGATAATCTTGGCCCGTAACTCCAACGGCACATATGGTCGTGTTTGACTTCGAGACGTTTCGCATAACAACCACTTGCCACTTATGCGCTTACGAAAATATCCTGGCCTTTTGGACAAAACTAATGTACAGGGATCCGATCTTTGCGCTTCCTCGATTTGACTAACAAAATCATGCATTGAATCATCTAAACTCTTCAATGGACCTTGAAATATCAGCTCGACATCAGCTTCATTCGGTCGGCTAAGTGCATCGGCTACCACAGTGTGGAGGAAAATAAATCCTCCGCCAAATGTAAAATAACACTAACTGATAAATTTAAACCACCATGGCTGATTGTAACGAATTTTATTTAAAACGAATTTTTTCTTTTTATTTTCCTGAACATACTTTGTTTAAATACTTGACTTTGAATTGTGCGCCATTTTTCAGTTTTCGAGTGTCTCGCACCTCGACTGGTTATATCATCATTTGGTCTGCTGCAATTTTAACAATTTTTCTCTAGTAACAAGAATACATTTAAAAAATATATTTCTACTATAATTGTCTTTTATTCTGTTATTGAAGCACACATAGAAAGGACGTTCTGGAACAGGTAATTTGATTATTATGTTGTTCACGTGTATCTCCTTCCAGATTATTTGTCCGGGAATTTAAGCGAGACAACATTCGCATTCCGATTGCCTAACATTAAGTGTCGATTTAATTATAAAACTAACCAGACATGGAGCCTGATATTAAATTTGAGGACACAAGTAGGTTAGTACAGTATATTGCGGATTTGAATCTAGCAGATGCGAATGGAAATATAAGCATATCAGACTCTACTGTAAATTTTAGGACTTCAAGCTAACTGTCATCTATGGGGCTCTCAGATACAAATAGGTTAGGGGCCTCTACAAAATTTGGCGACCACGCCAGTCCAAGAATTTGCAAAGGCTCCCAGATATGCCTTTAAAAGGCATACTCAAAGCAAAAGATGCGACTAGATGAAATAACACCGAAGAAGAAGGCAAGAGGTTCAGATTCTTAATAAGCGAAGATCTGGAAAACATTGCCGGATTGTCCAGCACCAAGTTCATCATTAAAGATGTATTATCTGGATTAGACTTTCTTATCGATACGGATGCTGACTTAAGCATAGTTAGGTCAGACGTGGTGGAAGCAGACTGCCCCACATTTGATTATCAACTATGGGCCGCTAACGGTAGTCCGATAGGAGCGAAAGGGATGAAAGAAATTGCGGTAACATTAGGCCAGAAATCTTCCTTCCGATGGAATTTTCTAGTAGCTGATGTCAAGGACCATATCATTGGCATGGATTTCTTGACACATTTTAAGCTGACATTTGACCCGAAGGCTAGGACTATCGCAAAAGGCGTAGGGATGGCAACACCTACTTAGTGTAACACATCGGCAGTTAGAACAGTTATTTTACCTCGTCCAACGGTCGGACATGACTTTGCCGATATAATCGAAAAGCACCTAGCAGTGTTTCAACGTTTCAGTGCCAAAAGGGTAGGTTTGAAGACAGGAGTAGAACACCAGATAGAATTGATGGCTCCGTGGCCTTATTCACCAAAGGCGCAACCATTGGCTCAACACAAGCAACAGGTTGCTTTGTCAGAATTTCACCAATTGCGCGAAGATGGGATTTCCAATTTTGCTTCCCCAATAGTGGCAGTTCCAAAACCTGAACCGGGTCAAAGGAGGGTTTGTGAAAATTATTGTCTATTAAACTCAGTGACGAAAGGTGATTCTTATCCTCTCCCTAACCAGAGTACTTTACTCTGAAATATAATGGGATATTAGGTTTATTAAACTTTAGATCTCCAAAAAGCGTACTATCAGATACCAATGGAGGAAAGTTCGATACCACTCACCGCAGTCAGATTTCCAGGAAGGGGATCGCATGAATTTCTTTGAATGCCTTTTGGTTTAAAGAATGCCAGTAAGACATTCCAGCGTTTGGCTGAAGACATCCTTCAGAGTTGTCCGTTTGCGAGGGTATATATAGACGACATAATAATTTTTAGTCGCTCACGAAATGAACATCGTACGCATTTGGAAACGGTTTTGACCAGGCTGGAACAATATGGATTAGTGGTCAAACCTAATAAGAGTGATATCGGTTGCTCTTCAGTTAAATACCTTGGTCATATACTTTCCAAAGACCGAAATAAACCTTTGGAAGATAAGATCCAAGCTATAAAGGACGTAAAGGAACCCCGAACCGTACGCCAGTTGCAATGGTTCTTGAGCATGATCAGCTATTATCGTCGATTCATTCCAGGTCTAGCCGGAATTCTTGGATCGTTAACACGCCATCTCATTCGTGAAAAGAGCACAATCAAGAAGTCTTGGCCTATAAACTTGAGTCCAGAAGACCGAGAAAATTTCCAAAAGGCCAACGAAATGTTAATTGACGTAATCACATTAGCACCTGAAGATTGGGAAAAGCCTTTCGAGCTAATCAAAGATGCC
Organism: Eudiplozoon nipponicum; assembly: GCA_029291075.1. NCBI lineage: Eukaryota > Metazoa > Platyhelminthes > Monogenea > Mazocraeidea > Diplozoidae > Eudiplozoon > Eudiplozoon nipponicum. Next base: position 9,452 of record JAQBSW010006242.1, on the reverse strand, counting down.
TCAGATGTTGCATTAAGGGCAGTGCTTCAGCAAAGAGATCAGGACGTAGTAATACCGATTGGGTTTTATAGCCGTAAGCTTAATGATCGAGAAAAACGTTATGATACGTTTGACAAAGAGCTTCTAGCAGTGTATGCCGCAGTGATACACTTCGAGCATTACTTAGATGGTCATAAGTTTAAGTTATTGACCTATCATAAGCCGCTGATCAGCATACTTGGTAAAACAGCTAGGCTTCATTCCTCTCGTAGAGTAAATTCCCAAATAACACGGTTAGCAGAGTTCGATTTTAGTGTGTCTCATATTGCTGGTAAGGAGAATGTGGTAGCCGATGCACTTAGCACACCGAATGAAGCCGATGTCGAGCTGATATTTCAAGGTCCATTGAAGGGTTTAGATGATTCAATGCACGATTTTGTTAGTCAAATCGAGGAAGCGCAAGGATCGGATCCCTTTAAATTGGTTTTGTCCAAAAGGCCAGGATATTTTCGTAAGCTCATAAGTGGCAAGAGATAGTTATGAGAAACGTCTAGAAGTCAACCACGACCATATGTTCCGTTGGAGTTACGGGCCAAGATTATCCAAGTGTTACATGACATGGGTCACCCATCCATTCGATTCATCAACGACAGACACATATAGCCGCACATATCTAAAGACATACGGGTATAGGTAAGAGCCTGTGCCAAGTGTCAAACGTGTAAGGTGTAGAGACATACCAGAACCGAGATAAAGAATATTGGGATACCAATTGGACGGTTCAGACACGTACACATAGACATTGTCAAAATGCCTGAATTAAATGGAAAAAAAACTTGCTGACTATGGTAGATTGATTTAGTAGTCAATTTGAAGTGGCGATTTTAAAAAACATGACAGCGCAAGAAGTCTTGTTTGCGTTTCTATATAATTGGATATTGCGTTATGCTGTTCCGGAAAAGGTTACTAGTGATCGCGGTAGTCAATTTATGTCAGAGCTTTTCGTAAGATCCCTCAACATCATGGAAACCACTGTTTTACATACAAGCGCCTATAACCCACGAGCGATTTTTATGGTAGAAAGGCTACATCGTGAACTGAACGCTGCATTAATGTGTAAAAGTGGAACAAGCTGGATACACGATCTTCCTATAGTACTACTCGCCATGCGCAACAGATATAGGGCACAATTAGGAACTTCTATAGCAGAATTGGTTTATGGAGAACCATTAAGGTTGCCTGGAGATCTTCTAATAGAAACTCAAAGTAGTCTTGATTGGGCTTCTAGTTATGTAGATTGGTTTGTAGGAGCACTTAGAGATAAGATGTGTCGTGTAGCTCCGTCCAAGACTAAAAAAGCAAAAACCAAATGCTTTGTGTCCTCTGATCTAAAATCGGCTTCGCATGTGTATATAACTAATGAAAATAGGAAGAACTGCCTAACACCATTTTATAAATGACCGTACAAGGTCAAGAGGATGACTGACAAGAATGTCATCATAGAAATAAATGGCATTGAGGATTGTGTTACGTTGGATCGTTGCATTCCCCAGTTTATCTGGATAGACGGTTTGACTGAATTAACAGATGCGTTGAATGACCGTCGTTCTATGGGCGAATCTGATGTGTGCAATCCCAACACACAGGCACATAACGAAATGCAGAACTCAGAAAATGCGTTGTCTAATATAGTAAAATCTTATTCTACCAGTTTACAGCATGAAAAATGTTTGGCTTTACCAGATGATACGGAAGAACCAGTGAAAACTGTACCGGGCGAGATGACGACTTCAGGGGCGCCATTATGCACAACTCGTTCTGGAAGAGTGCCACGTCAGCCGAAGAATCATGATTACGTCTATTACTAGCCGTTTTTTGAGAAGGTGGTGTATGTGGAGGAAGATAAATCCTCCGCCAAATGTAAAATAACATTAACTGATAAATTTAAACCACCATGGCTGATTGTAACGAATTTTATTTAAAAAGAATTTTTTCTTTTTATTTTCCAGAACATTCTTTGTTTAAATACTTGACTTTGAATTGTGCGCCATTTTCAGTTTTTCGAGTGTCTCGCACCTCGACTGGTCTTAACATCTTTTGGTCTGCTGCATTTTTAACATTTTTTCTCTAGTAACACGAATACATCTTAACAATATATTCCTACTATAATTGTCTTTTATTCTGATATTAAATCGCACATAAAAGGGACGTTCTGGAACAGGTAATTTGATTATTCTGTTGTTCACGTATATCTCCTTCCAGATTATTTGTTCAGGAAGTTAAGAGAGACAACTTTTGTATTCCGATTGCCTAACATTAAGTGTCGATTTAATTATAAAACTAACCAGACATGGAGCCTGATATTAAATTTGAGGACACAAGTAGGTTAGTACAGGATATTGCTAATTTGAATCTAGCAGATGAGAATGGAAATATAAGCATATCAGATACGAATAGATTAGGGGCCTCTACAAATGTGAAGATGCTCCTACTATATTTATTAATGAGAACCCAATAGATGTCAAGTCGGTTACAGGCTTAATACATCTATTTGAGTTTGTTAAGCTAGTATTCTTTTTCACACCTATAAAGTTCATGCCTGCTCTACATTGAGCTAAATTTGTTGAGGTTAATTAATTTATTGGACTTCAATTTACTCATCATATAAAAATAAATCAAATTTTATTTTACGAAGTTTTATGTTATCGCTGGGTTCATAAAATAATATTGTGTTTTTAAAAAAAATATTGTAAATTTTTCGGAAGCTTCTTTTGTTCATATTGTCTAAGTTTTTGACTTGTCATGGTGAATGTTGATAAGAAAAATTTTATTTTAGTTGATGAATTACACGTACGGATTACTGCGTAGTTCTATCTGAATACTCTTTGCATATAAATTATTAAAATTTGTATTCATCTATCGTTCTTCATACACGTTATTGGGAAGGCTTTCAAATCTGGTTCAGGTAATTGACGTGGATATTTATTTTCAAGGTCACCATATCGTTCTGGCATCAGTGTATATCAGAGTATTTGGATGAGCACACTTATTGTTATAATATATATATTGCAAGAAATCTTATTCTAATATTATGGCTGGTTTATTAAATATTGAGGATACAGAGCAATTAGCAGGTGGACTTAAGGTATGTAGTTAAAAAAATAGTTCAGAGGAACATAAGTGTTCCAATTTAGATGATCATACCGCATATATGGATTACCTGTGCCTGGGATCTCGTAGCCTCCTTTATGGTAGTGACCTAAGGGCCTCTACAAAAAATGGCGACCGCGCCAGGATTCTCTATGAGGAAAGACGTGATGTAGATTATCGCTATTGCCGCAATTCTGTGGATAGCAATGTTAAGCTCAACATTTACAGACCAGATAACCATTCTGAATGGACCGAAGATGCAAAATTTTAATTTAAAATAAAAATAATGACTGACAATATAGAAAGGTTTGCCTCGGCCTGGTGGTGTTTGCCTGAGCCTGTAAAAAGGAATCTATTTAGACTCGGGATTTTTGTTACCGAGAACGAAATCAAAAATGTATTTGAGCTTCTGGCCGTAGAACTTCATGGACGATATCAACCCGAGAAGTTTGAACGGATGAAAGACTTATTACGTCAGGAAAAATGGGAAACCAAATTCCATCTGAATTTTATGACAAACTTATTTCCAAAATCCATCGGTCTTGATATTTCTGAGGAAGTTATAAGCAGTATATTTGTAGTAGAATTGCCTGCTAAATTAAGAGCCACTTTTGATGTCTATGATACATTGGAACTAATGTGACCAAAAAAACTCAAGATGTTGGACAAACTGTATCGCAAGAGGGAACCTAAGGTGTATGCAGTAACAGCAGATTCGCGCCTAGAGCAGCAACTCAGACATCTCTCAGAGAGACTCCTGACCAAAGAGAATGTATTTAATACACTCCGGAGGGTTGTGGGTTGGATAAAACCATAGAAGAAAAGTTCCAACAGAGGTAGGATGAATTCTCGAGGTCAAAGCTCAACTTCCAAGCATCGGAGAGGCGAATCGCGTGAGGGTGTGCAGGACCACGCGAGTGGTGCATTTCGCATCGTAAATACGCCGAGTTTGGAAAGTTTCAGGAGGAGGAATGCACGTTTCCAAGATTGGATGGTTCCCGATGCAAAGGAAGTACTCTTTCTGTAGCCTGGTGTAAGCAACTGGAAAACTAGTGGATCCCCTTAGTAGGAGCCGTAGGGGGTTGCGAATGCAAGGCTACAAGGTATGCATATTCGAGGCATTCTAAAATCATCGAAGTTCTGAAGCTTCGTTAGAAGAAACGCGCAGTAATACAGTCCGTAAATCTGTTAGATTTCGGCTAGAAGGTAATCTCCAAGAGGTTGCTGTTTAGAGCAACAATAAATTCGTTATAACAGATGAACTTAGTGGGTTAAACCTTTTAATAGATACGGCTGCATATGTGAGCATTGTTTAATCCGATGTGATGGAAATTGGTAGCCCTACATTTGATTATCAACTTTGGGCTGGCAATGGAAATCCAATTAATGTTAAGGGGGCAGAATTTGCCATTTACGCGGAATTTTCTGGTCGTTGATATAAAGGATAACATCATTGGGATGGATTTTTTTATTCTTTTGAATCTCGTTTAAGATGCAAAATCTAGGACCATTGGACAAGGCACTGGAATAGAGACTTATGCTGTTACTGGGACCTCAGTAGTTAGATCAGTGAGTCTACCCAGATCCGTCGTATCTGATGACTTGGTGGATGGAATCGCGAAACACCCGGTCGAGTTTCTACCATTCAATTCTAAGCACAAGTGTTTAAAGACAGGCATAGAACAACGAAGCAAGTTGGTGGAACCGCTATCCTCCTCAGCGTAGGCTCAACTGTTAGCACAATATGAGCATTACGTTGCTATTGAAGAATTAAAGCGGTTGAGAGAAGAAGGAAAATGTAGGCGTTCAATTTCCAACTTTGCATCTCCAATAGTGGTTGTTCCCAAACCTGAACCAGGTGAATGGAGGGTTTGAGTAAATATCGTCTATTGAACTTGGTAACGAAAGGTGATTCGTATCCTGTATCGAACCAGAGTACTTTGCTCAGAGATATAATTTGATATGAGGTTTATACTAGATTAGATCTGCAGAAAGCGTACTATCAAGTCATATGGAGGCAGAATCTATACCGCTCACCAAAGTGCAATTTCCTGAAAGAGGATCGCATGAATTCTTATGTATGCCTTTTGGTTTGAAGAATGCAAGTCAGACATTCCAGCGTCTGATGGAGGAAGTTCTTCAAGACTGTCCATTTGCTAGAGTGTATATAGATGATATCAGCATATATAGTCAATCTAGGGAGGAACACCGGGAGCACTTGGACGTCGTTTTGTCTAAGCTGGAACATTGTGGATTGGTAGTGAAGTCAGAAAAGATCAGGATTAGTTGCTTTACTGTTAGATTCCTTGGCACACCATTTTCAAGGATGGAATCAAACCCTTGGAAGATAAGGTCCAAGCAATCAAAGATGTGCCAGAACCGAAAACTGTAAGTCAATTGCGTAGAATTTTTTGGTATGATTAGCTATTATCGTCGTTTTATACTAAGTTTATCTGAAATTTTGGGGTCGCCAACTCGAAATTTAGTTCGTGAACGGAGCACGATCAAGAAGTCTTGGCATATTAACTTTAGGCATGATGACAAGGAAAAATTCCAGAGGACCAAAGATCTGTTAAGCCAAATAACCACATTAGCACATGTGGATTGGAATAAGCCATTTGAGCTGCTCGCAGATGCTTCCGATGTAGCCATAAGAGCAGTGTTACATAAGCGGGATAATGGTAAAGTCAAGCCGATTGGATTCTACAGTCGGAAACTCCATGATCGCGAAAAGCGATATGACACGCTTGGAAAGGAGTTACTACAAGTTTATTCTGCTGTGCTGCTTTTTGAGCACAACCTAGATAGGCATTAGCTTACGATATTAACTGATCATAAACCGTTGATAAGTATCCTAGGAAAAGCAAATAGGCTTAATTATTCTTAACGGGTGGATTCACAAATATCCTGACTAGCAGAATTTGATTTTACCATTACTCATATCTCAGGAAAAGAGAATGTGGTGTGAAATAACCTCAGTAGACCAAACGTATCAGATGAAGATATGATTCGTTCGGAGTGACTCGTATGCTCTGTGGAATCTTCTAATGATTTTGTCCAACAATTGATGGAAGCATAGTTTGTTGATCCTTTAGTAGCTCTGTTGGCAAAGAATCCCGCATATCCATGCAGGAAGATTGGAGATAAGTGGTTACTATGTGAAATCGTTTGGAGCCAATTTAGACCGTATGTACCGTTATAATTAAGGTATAAGGTAATTCGACAGATGCATGAATTAGGTCATCCTTCCGTTAAGGAAACTATCAGGATGGTCACTGATAGATATGTATGGTCTAAGATGTCGTAAGACATAAGAACTTAGGTAAGGACATGTGCTCATTGTCAAACTTGTAAAGTTTGGCGTCATACTAAAACTGAACTTAAAACGATTGGTATACCAGCGGGTCATTTCATGTATGTACATATTGATATAGTAGAAATGCCAGAAATTTCTATCCAGAAGTATTTACCCACGATGGTTGATCGTTTGAGTCGTCAGTTTGAGGTAGCAATCCTGAAGAACATGACAGCTAAAGAAGTCTTACTTGTGTTCTTGCACAATTGGGTGTCGCGATATGGTGTACCGGTAAGGGTAACTACTGATCGTGGTAGTCAATTTATGTCTGAACTATTTATCAGATCTATGAATACAATGGGGATAGAAGTAAAACACACATGTGCTTATAATCCCAGACCTAATGGGATGGTTGAGAGACAGAACAGGGGGCTGAAAGCTGCATTACGCTGCACTGGTGGATCCAGTTGGATACATGATTTGCCCTTAATTTTGGGGGTAATGCGAAACAGATACAGAGCTCAGTTAGGAATATCCATAGCAGAACTTGTTTATGGAGAGCCATTGAGGTTACCTGGAGATCTTATAATAGAAGCTCCAAGTAGTTTTGATTACACCTCTAGTTCAGTAGATTGGTTTGTTGGAGCATTGAGAGATAAAATGAGTCATTTATCTCTAACGAAAACTAGAAGTCTAAGGTATAAATTCTATGTATCTTCATATTTAAAGCTAGCATCTCATGTATATATAACTTACGAGACCCGACAGAATTGTCTGACTCCGTTCTATAAGGGGTCATTTTAAGTCAATCATATGACTGATAAAAATGCATTTATAGAAATAAATGACACAGTATAGTGTGTAGCACTGGATCACTGCATTTAACAGTTTACATGGACGGAGGAGGAGAATGAGGAATGGTATCCATCGAAGTATCAAGAAGCTGAGGCGAGATGTGACTTGAAAATGTGTGAGAAAAAGGAAGAGCCAAATAAATATGGGAAAGAAGTAAAGATTAAAACCAAGACGACTACGGACAGAGAACAATGCAATATGAAAGTGAAATATAGTAAAATACAAGCACAACAGGTTGAAACTCGTTCCGAAATAGACATCAAGAAACTGAAGAATGATCGCTTTATAATGTATGATTAATTATCTTAAACATGAGGGTGTATGTGAAGGTTAATTAATTTATTGTACATCAATTAACTCCTCATATAAAAATAAATCAAATTTTATTTTTCGACATTTTATGTTATCGCTGGGTTCATAAAACAATATTGTGTTTTTAAATAAAATTGTAAATTTTTTTAGAAGTTTCTTTTGTTCATGTTGACGAAGTTTTTGACTTGTTTTGGTGAATTTTTATAAGAGAAATTTTATCTGAGCTGTTGAGTTGCACTTCGGTATACTGCGTGGTTCTATCTGATAAAGTATTGAAATTTTTATTCATCTATCGTTCTTAACACATATTATTGGGAAGGATTTCAAATTTTCTTCAGGTATTTCACGTGGATATTTGTTTTCAAGATCACCACCGTATCGTTCTGTCATCTGTGGATATCCGCGTATTTGTAAATTGAAAGAAATCTTATTCTAATATTATTGTTGGTTTATTATATATTGAGGATACAGACCAATTAGCAGGTAGACTTAAGGAATGTAGTTTAAAAGATAGTTCAGAGGAACTTAAGTGTTCCAAATTAGGTGATCATTCCACATATATGGATTATCCGGGCCTGGCATCTTATATGTGACCTAAGGGCCTCTGCAAATTGTTATTGACTTCAAACTTAAGATTAGCTTCCATGTTGATCGAACTTCTGCATATATTTGATAAAACTTTATTAGGCAACGGACTGTGTACTTCTTACGCAATAATACACCCTATCAATTAATCTGGATAGAAATGAGACGCGAAAAGCATAAATATTAAATTATCTGTTCCAGGAAGTCCCCAATATATACGATTCAAAATACAAAATGATAGGAGGCGTATATTGTGAAGATTAAGAATTTGTAAACCAAAATGACGAAAAAAATAAATGCAGCTTGCTAAAGAATGTCATGTCAGTCAAGTACAAATTACCGAACTTTGAAATTACGCACAATTCAAGAGTATATATAATTTCAAGTATTTAAACAAAGATTGTTCCAGAAAATAAACGATTAATTTCTTTTTAAATAATATTCGTTTCAATCGGTCACAGTAGTTTAATTTTATCAATAAATGTCATTTTAATTTTATCAGTGGAAATATCTTCCTCTAAAAATGTACAGGCAATTAATTACTAATAGTAATAATAATAATAATAATAATAATTATTATTATTATTATTATTATTATTGTTGTTGTTGTTGTTGTTATAATTATTATTATAATGGCCGCTCCTCTTCCACCAACTTAGTCAGTGTCCTTAATCACTGCTACTGCTCTTTCTCCAAAGGCCATAAATGCACTCTACTCGTCCTAGATATTTCCAAGGCTTTTGATTCTTTGTCATGTATTGAGCAGTAGTATCTGCGACAACGTCCTCAATCTTATCAGTTGCTACCTCCGAAACCAATGCGCAACTAGGAAACAGTCACGCGAGGCCCGCCCCTATCAGATCTGGAGTTTCCCAGGACTCCGTAATTTGTCCTATTCTTTTCAATCTAACGCTCGCGCAGGTACAGGTTGAGGAAAAACATTTCAAGCTGTTTAATTATGCGGATGACATAGTCATGGTATTCAGCAACCCCACAGCATCCAACTCTTTCTTACGCCTTATATCCGACATTTATCCTCGGTCCATTCGCAGCTTAGAAATATCAGTCTCAAACTAAACCCTGCCAAGACTCGTTTGATGAAACTCTCATACGACCCATTCTGTTCTCTCTCGGATGCTAATTTTCCCCTTGATATTAGAATGATAGATTCGGCCAAACCCCTTGGTATCTTTTTTACAAAATCTCTAGACTTCTCCCCACAACTTACACACACTACTTCCAAACTCTTCAAATGGGCCCGTTTGATCTGCTTCAA